>SNQJ01S0038226.1:16225-53220 GCA_010110895.2 Picea sitchensis | reverse complement strand
AATATATCATGATCAAACATGGCACCAACCCAGATGGATTACACCATAAAGAAGACCACTTATTCCCAGGTATCAAAATTTATTTCTTGGTCATTGTTATACTTGCATAAATTTTGGATATAAGGAAATTAATTGTAGAATCAATGAAAAGAATAACTATGCAAGAAACATGAATGGTGTAAATAGAAGATATGTAAATTTTCGTGAATTTGTCAACAAAAGTTATAATCCATTTGTTCTACTGATGGACCAAAACATTGCATTATACAAATGTAATAATATTGGTCACAAAGAACGAGACTGCAAATATGTGAATGAAGATACTCCTATGAAAAATTTCCCTATGTCAACCACAATATGGAGAACGAAAGAAATACCAAACAATGAAGATTGTTGAATAGCATTGACCGTTTAAAAATGTAAAGAAGAATATGAATGACACATAAACAATGGATTTTATTCACACATGACCAGGGATCAAGAAAAATTCATCAGCTCGAAGATAAAAGGTGGAAATATTGCATTTGGAGATGAATCATATTCCAAAATACTTGGAAAAGGCATAGTAGAGCTTGGAAGCAAAGAATGTCCTATTGGTTGAAGACTTGAAGCATAATCTCCTCAGTGTGAGTAAATGTGTGATCAAGGATACACTCTCACGTTTGACTCCCGAAGATGAAAATTAAAAAAATAAGACTCAGGAATATTGGTTGCAACTGCTACAAGAAGACCAAGTAACATATACATCTTAGATCCATGAAAGAGCTCCAAGGAAGAAATAGACCAGAAAAATGAAGTATTACTAAGTTCCATATGTTCATAAGGAGCAACCCCAGAGAAGAGAGTTACCTTTTTCCATTGAACTCATGGTTATTAGCCCCACCCTTTGTCATTGATTTCAAAGTGGGAGAGAAACTAGGAGCATGGTGACATGGGGAGCATGAGTGTTGACATCAATGCCAAAGGGGGATATTGTTGGAAGATTGGTGGTTGTAATTGATGTCAACCCTATTCATTGGTTTTGGACCCCAATATTGATGAATGTATTTGTATGTGGAGGACAACGCACATGCAGATACAACACCCATGGATGTATAGTATATGTCATGCCATTTTTGGTGGTAGGTGGCATGTCACCTAGATCCTCATGGTTGAGGGAAAATGATTTTTTGAAGATGAACATGTGAATTTATAGGTCGTCCCAGAAGATAATTAAAGAAAAGAATTAAAAAATGAGAAAGTGATAGGTCAACACTAATGCCAAAAGGAAGTGTCACAAAGAGTATAAATACACATGGAAGACTTTCATTTTATTATCCAAGCAAGTGTGATGGATCTAGCATAAATGGGTTTGCACTTGTGCTAGGAGTATTTGTGGAGTTCATCATGGAGCAAGTCGGAGGTGGCAAAGTCTGGAAGGAATGGAAGTCTAGGAATTGCAGAAACCCTAGTTTTCTAAAGGCATACGCAGGTTGACAGTATAATAGGTAGCGTACACACACAAGCTGACATTATAATATGTAGCATACATACGCGGGCTGATTGAATATATGTAGCATACATGAAAAAGGCTTGAGAAAGTTTTAAAGATTCACATCTTGGCATATGGTTCAGATTTCTAGGTATGGTTATGGTATGTTGATGATATTATCAGTGATATGGTGATGTAAAGCTTCATTATCTTTTGTATATTCTTGGGTAGAAAGAAGGGGCAAGTATAGAGGGTTTAACCCCCTCTTTATCTTGGAGGATTATATCTTCCCTTGGAGGTTTATCCCTCCCTTGAACTTGGAAGATGTAGCTTCCCTCGGAATTCATTACTTCCCTTGAACAATAACTATTTATTACTTCTCATATATTGTGCATGGTGTATTGTGGTGTATTGGTGTAACTCTTCTACTATTTCTCATTGTTCATTGGATATAATTGAATATATAATTTAGTTGAAGTATAAGTTGAAAAAGTGTTTAAATTTTACTTGATATTGATTCACCCCCCTCTCAATATCAACAATTAGTATCAGAGCAGGTTACCTTTAATACAGTTTAACCACTGTAAGGAAGATCCTAAGCAAAAATGGAAGACAACATTCTAAATGGGATTCCACCATTTGATGGAAGCAATCATGCATATTGGAGTAATAGAATTCAAACATACTTTCCAACTTTAAGAGAAGATGTCTGGTTCTCAGTTGTTTTAGGATAGAAGGCTTTGAAGAAACCAAAGACTGTAGCTCAGAAGGAAGAAAGAAGGAACAACAAATTGACAATGGATACTATCCTGGATGGATTGGTTGATTCAGTAAAATCCAAGTTGGGATTGTGTGCATCAACAAAGGATATTTGGGATAAGCTACAATATATTTATGCAAATCCAAAAGAAAAAGAAGTTGAAGCAAGTTTCAACTCACATGTCGAAGAAATTCTTAGAGGTGCAGTGTTTTGTTTTAATTTTGAAGGAGTAGGACATCTTGAACATGAATTCCCTTATCCAAAAATTGAAAGAGATGATACTGAGGAAGAAGAAGAAGACAATTTTGAAATAGAATAAGAAAATCATGAATTATAATGATTCAACAAGAAGATGAGAATCTTGAAAATTCGATTCATGTTGATATTGAAAATAACAAGATCATAAACACACATAGAAAACTAAGAAGAGAATTGGATAGTTGTGAAAATATAATTGATAGCTTGAATAAACATTTAAAAGACTTTGAAAAACTACGAGAAGAAACCATATCCTTTAAGAATCTACTTGAAGAAGCAATAAGAATAGAAGAAGTTAGGAATGTCCAGATGATGAAGAAAGAAGAAGATTGTGAGAAACTTGAACAAGAAGTTGTCTCATTAAGAAAGAACTTAAGAAACTCTCAAGTTTCAAAATAATTAACACATCTTGGATGCATGGGTGAAACTTTACACAAAGAATATACAAATGCTAGCAAAAAGGTTGAATAAATCCCCACACAACCAACAAATAAAATTGATGAAAAGTGGACCAAGATGCCAGAAAGAAGGAATGATTATAGAAGAGATGAATATTCAAGAAGACCTCCGCCCTTCATAAATCAAAGAAGCTTCAATCAATATGAAGTAAACTACAAAATAATAGATCATGATAAAAAATGGCATCAACCCATATGGATTACACCACAAATAAGACCACTTACTCCCAGGTATCAAAATTTCTTTCTTGGTAATTTTTATACTTGTAGAAATTTTGGACATAAGGCAATTAATTGAAGAATCAATGAAAACAACAACTATGAAAGAAACATGAATGGTGTAAATAGAAGATATGGAAATTTTCGTGAATTTGTCAACAAAAGTTATAATCCATTTTTTCTGTTAATGGAGCAAAACATCGTATGCTACAAATGTAATAATCTTGGTCACAAAGCACAAGACTACATATATGTGAATGAAGATACTCCTATGAAAAATGTCCTTATGTCAACCACAATATGGAGAAGGAAATAAATTCCAAACAATGAATATTGTCGAATAGAATTGACCGGTGAAGAAGGTAAAGAAGAAGATGAATGACACATAGACAATGGATGTTCTTCACACATGACTAGGGATCAAGACAAATTCCTCATCTTGAAGAGAAAATGTGACAATGTTTCATTTGGAGATGACTCATTTTCCAAAATACTTGGAAAAGGCATAGTACATCTTGGAAGCAAAGATGTAAAAGAAAAGAACGTCCTATTGGTTGAATACTTGAAGCATAATATCCTCAGTGTGAGTAAAATGTGTGATCAAGGATACACTCTCACGTTTGACTTCCGAAGATGCAAAATCCGAAAAGAAGAATCAGGAAGATTGGTTGCAATTGATACAAGAATACCAAGTAACATATATGTCTTAGATCCACAAAAAGAGCTCCAAGGAAGAAAGAGACTAGAAAATGAAGTATTACTGAGTGACATATGTTCATGGGGAGCATCCCCAAAGAAAAGAGTTACCTTTTTCCATTTAACTCGAGGGGAGCAACCTCACCCTTTTCCATTGATGTAAAATGGGGAGAGAAACTAGGAGCATGGTCACAGCGGGAGCATGAGTGTTGCCATCAATGCTAAAGGGGGAGATTGTTGGAATATTGATTGTTGTCACTGATGTCAACACTATTCATTGGTTTTGGACCCCAATATTGATGACGATATTTGTACATGAAGGAAAATGCACATGAATATAAAACACCCATGGATGGATAGTATACATCATTCCATTTCTGGTGGTAGGTGGCACATCACGTGGATCAACACGGTTGAGGAGAAATGATTTTTTGAAGATGAACATGTGAATTTACAGGTCGACCATGAATATAATTAAAGAAAAGAATTACAAAATGAGAAAGTGATAGGTTGGACCTAATGTCAAAAGGAAAAGTCACAAAGAGTATAAATACACGTGGAAGACTTTCATTTTATTATCCAATAAAGTGTGATGGAGCTAGCATAAGTGGGTATGCACTTGTGCTCGGAGTATTTTTGGAGTTCAGTGTGGAGCAAGTCTGAGGTGGCGAAGTCTGAAAGGCCTAGGAGTCCCAAAATTGTAGAAATATTATTTTTATAACGGCATATGCGGGATGAAATTTAATATGTAGAGTACATACACAGGGTGGAAATATAATGGGTAGTGTACATACATGAGTTGATTGAAGATAGGTAGCGTACATGAAAAAGGCTTGAGAAAGTTTTAAGGAAGGCACATCTTGGCATATGGTTCATGTTTATGAGTATGGTTATGGTTTGTTGATGATATTATCGGTGATATGGTGATGTAAAGCTTCATTATATTTTTTATATTCTTGGGTGGAAGGAAGGGGCAAGGATAGAGGGTTTAACCCCCTATTTATCTTGGAGGTTTATCCCTCCATTGAACTTGGAAGCTATAGCTTCCCTTGGAAGTCATTACTTCCCTTTAACAATAACTATTGATTACTTCTCATATATTGTGCATGGTGTATTGTGGTGTATTGATGCAACTCTTCTATTATTGCTCATTGTTCATTGGATATAATTGAATATATAATCCGGTTGAAGTATAAATTTAAAAAGTGTTTAAATTGTACTTGATATTGATTCACCCCCCTCTAAGTATCAAAAATATGTTATAACAATTATTTGACCTTTTCATGATATATATATATATATATGGTGCATTTTTTCTGTTCATGTCAATGTTGATGTGTATATTGTTAGGTCATGTTAGATATGTTTGTTAAATTTTCTTGATAGATGTGTATGTTATAACAATGTTCATTATATGTGTATTTTTCCTATTGATCATGATGATGTACTTAAATAATTTATATGTTGATGTTGATTTGTACATTGTTAGGTCATGTTAGATATGTTTGTTAAATGTGCTTGATAGATGTGTATGTTAAATTATTCTTGTTAGATGTGTGTGATGATGATGTTAGACAATGCTTGTGTTTTGTTAGATGTGATCACAATGATGATGCCCTGCTAGATTATTAGATTTGTGTGTTAGATAATTAATGACGTTTATATGTGGTAGAGGTATATATAATTAGATGATGTTAGTGTATTTAAATGTGTATTTTAGATGAAGTTTATGTTTGTTATATGGTTATCATCACAATGTTTTTATCTTATTAAATGATCTTTATTATAGATTATGTATTGGTGAACTTATATCAAAATTATATATATGAAACATAAAGACTTAATTTAAATAAAATATGCAAAGATATTTTTATAAATTACAAAGTTCAATATGGTTGAAACTATAATTGTAAAATTACCATAAACATTTTTCTATTGCATAGATAGTTCATACATATTCATTCTAACTAAATGTTTTTCAAAAAACAAATTACATATGAGTAAATGTTATTTTCCATTGTACTATTTACTCTTTTTGAATAGAATATTCTACACTAAAAATTGTAATTATAAAAAGTTATGATCTCCAATGATAAGAATTCTATTGGCCCTAAAATGTTATGGATGCAAATCTTCCTATTGTTATTTTTTTCATTTTAAAACTTTATATGGAGAAAGTAAAATTTCATATCCCATTAAAAATTCAACTAGTTTGAAATTTTTCAAGATTTCACAATTGGAAATACTAGTTTGAGTTTGTGAATCTTACCAATTATATAAAATGCCAACTATAAAATGTTTGGCGAAATTTTTCTAAAAACATGTTGTTACGACTTTATCATGAAAATAATTCTTAAAATTTTGTATTAAAAAATGCAATGACATATAAATATCTTCAAATAACAACATAAAATTCTATTTCAATCAATCGTTCCATGCAATCACAAATAATTTGAAATACAAACACATTATGCATCAAACTGACTGTTAACCAACTAAAGTTGTTCAGAGATTTGTTATCATGAACTTTCCATTTCCTCCATCACAAGATGAATAAAAATCAATATAATTAGCAAAATAAAGATAAAAAAAGCATACAACAACAATATAAATGATGAAATAAAACATGTACATATCACTCTTCGTTGTCATCACCTTGATTATCTTCCTCACTTGGCATGATAACAATGTTGTTCTCAAAATATGTTTTGATCTAGGGTCGTGTCTTAATACGAACCACCAATCCCTATCCAACACATATAGGTTAAAACAAAATTGGTTACGGTGTTTTGGGAAAACAAAAGGCTCCTTAGCTTCATCCCACATCTTTCTAGAGTTGATACATATCATCCCACTATCACGATCTTCATTTACATTATTCCTATCAAAGGTTCCCCACCACTTGCACCGAAAAATAAAACATTGGAAAGAAGATAAGTCCACTCAAATGATCTTTTGTCTCTTTCCAATGTAACCTAACTTCCCTCGTATTAGGTTTTGAACATGGTGGCTAGCATGACTAGATTGGTTGAACTTGACTTCCAATCCACAATCTTCTGTCATGTTTCCATCATCGACATCCTCTATGTGAAAATGATTTCCATATGACCACATAGATGGGAACAAATTCACCTATAAAAAATTGAAAAAATCACAGTGTCATGTGTCTAATAACCCGACCAATAAAATATAAAATATAGATGCTACAATTCAAATGTGCATTGTGAAGTTAAAAATGTACACAAAGAGATTATTACCGAGTTGTTGCACCCAATCCCTATGTTTAGTGCATCTTCTTCAACACACGAGTAACGACTGGATGCACCGTATTTCTATATGACTTGGTAAACAACCCAATTGTTAGGGCATATCATTGGGATATTTTCTTTTAAATGATCAGGATAAGGCATGCTTCTACCATTCAACCGTTTGAATTATTTCCTATCATTGCCCTATTTCCTCCTCTCCCGTGTTAGAAAAATAGGATTCCAGAGCAATAAAATAAATAGAATGTGGAAATAAAACACAAAAGATACACAATACAATAGAGACACATATATACTTGGTTCACTCAGTGTGGGATATGTCCACCAAATAAATTTCCAGGTCCTTCCTTTTTATTATCAATTAAAATGAAAATATGCAACCTACAACATACTTGATGTAACTTCCTCTTCTTCCTCTCACAGTCTCCTCTCTTAGAATACAATAATGACGCTCATACACAGTCGCAATACAATTCCCTCATAAAAGAGGGCTCCCTTCTAGGGAAAAAAAACCGAACATAATTTCTACGGTCATATCTACAACCTTATAATGAACGATCCAGATTGACTATGAAATTACAATATTTTACAACGAAAATTTTTGCAATATTTCACTTTGGGGGTGTTTCCCCCGAATCCCACACTAGGGGGGGGGGATACAAAAATTGTCGTCGCCCCCCCTGGAGAAATTTGTGGGGGGTAATCCCCCCCACACCCCCATTAGGGAATGGGGTCCAAGCATGACTGAAACAAACCTTTGAATCAAGAAGATAATCAAGTTCCACAACCAATAATCTCCCACTTGGAGACTGATCACATCAACTCCACTGTTGTTGTACCTGTTGGACTATACTCCACCTTGAACTTGGAAAATTTATCATATTCACCTTCATGCTTGAAGAACAACTGAAATTGAGTAGGAACTCAGTTTCTCCCTGGTTACTCCCTTTGTTAACATGTCTGCATGATTCTGGCTAGTATGTATATTTTCCAACTTCAAATGTCCATCTTCCAAGATAGATCGTATGAAATGGTACATGAGATGTATATTCTTAGTATTCGAATGGAAAGATAAGTTCTTTGCAATATGAATCACACTCTCTCTATCACAGTAAAACCTATTTCTTTCCCAATTCCTCCAAAAACCTCTATAACCAAATCATCTATTTACTAGCCTCTATAGAAACAACATACTCTTCTTCCATTGTTGAAAGCACAACAAACTTTTGCAGTTTCAAAATCCAACTTACTGTTGTTCCACCTACATTAAAAACATACCCTATGGTTCTCCTCCTACTATCTTTATCACCTTCCATATATGAATCAACATATCCTTGTAGAACAATGTATGAACCTCCAAAACATAATGCATGAGTAACTGTACCTCTCAAATAACTAAGAATACACTTTACTTCCTCCCAATGTTCTTTACCTGGATTTTTCATATACCTGCTCACAACTCCCATTGCATGTGCAATATCTTGTCTTGCGCAAACCATTGCATACATCAAGCTGCCAATTGTTGATGAATAAGGTACCTTGGACATGCATTCTATCTCCTCCTGTGTTTTGGGAAACATTTCCTTAGTTAATTTGAAATGGCTGGCCAAAGGTGTACTAAGTGGTTTTTCATTATGCATTCTAAACCTCTCCAACACCTTCTCTATGTATTCACCCTGAGACAATGTCAATTTGTGATTTTTCCTATCTCTTGTTATTCTCATACCAAGGATTTTATTTGCAGCACCCAAATACTTCATCACAAATGAATTAACTAATTTATTCTTGAGCACACTTATATCTTGCATATTAGACCCTGTAACAAGAATGCCATCTACATACAATAGTAAGATAATATAGCTTCCATTTTCTAGCCTTTTAAAATAAACACAATGATCAAAGTGGCATCTATTATAACCTTGTTCTATCATAAACCTGCCAAACTTCAAATACCACTTCCTTGGAGAGGCCATACAAGCTCTTCTTCAACCTACATACCAAATTCTCCTTTCCTTTGACCTCATACCCCTGTGGCTGTTGCAAATAAATCTCTTCCTCCAAATCCCCATGGAGAAAAGTTGTTTTTACATATAACTGTTCAAGATGCAAATATTCTATTGCCAAAAGACTTAAAAATTTCCTAATTGAAGTCATCTTAACAACATGATAAAATATTTCATCAAAATATATGCCTTTCTTTTGTGAAAACCCCTTTACAACAAGTCTAGCCTTGTACCGTTTTTTTTCCTCCATCTTCTTCCTTCAACCTGCAAACCCATTTATTCTGCAATACTATTTTTCCTGTAGGGAAATGAATCGAGTCCCAAGTCTGGTTATTTACCTAGGAATCCATTTCCTCTTTCATGTCTTTCTCCCACTTCCTTTTAGTGTCTACCTTCATTTCCTCTTCATAACATTATAGTTCATCATAATTAGTCAAAAATAAATAATACAATGAAGGAGAGTATCGTTTAGGGGGTCTACTTAACCAGGTAGATCTTCTAACAACACTTGCAGGAGTTTGAGGCACCTGTTTCTCTTGTTGTTATACATTTTTTGTTTTCTAGTACCTTTGGAATTTCTTTTCAGTGATTTCATCAAGCACTCTGTATTTTGTATTTTCTTTTTTTTGTTTCTTTCCTGCAACTAATATTTGTACATGACCTTCTCATTGAATATGACATCTCTAATTCTGATGATTTTTTATTTTCATAATCCCATAAGCGATAGCCAAAATCATTAACACCATATCTAATAAAGGTACACTTCTTGGATTTTTCCTCAATATTTGTTCTATTTTCTTTATCAATATGGACACATGCTTCACAACCGAAAGTCTTCAAAAAATAATAATTTACCTTTTTACCTATCCATGCCTCCTCTGGAATTCCACAATCCAAATAGATTGAAGGTCCTCTATCTATTAATTAAACAATAATATTCACAGAATCTGCCTAGAACTGTAAGGGAAAATCAACATGCAATGTCATACTCCTTGCACACTCCATGATTGTCCTATTCATCCTTTCTAACACACCATTTTCTTGTGGTGTTCCTGGAACTGTATTCTCTCTATGAATCCCATGGTATGAAAAATAATCATCAAACTTCTTGTTGCAATATCCACCTCCATTGTCTGATTTGAGACACTTCAACATTTTTCTTGTATCATTCTCAACCAAAGCTTTCCATTTCTTAAAAGTATCAAAAACATCATATTTTTTCGAATGAAATAAACTCAAGTTTTTCTAGTTGCATCATCAATAAAAGTAACATAATAATGAGAGCTACCAAGATATGATACGTGAGTTGATACCCATATATATGTATGCATAAGCTCTAACCTTTCACTCTTCTTTTATTTTATGACTCTGAGAAATATGACTCTCTTCTGTTTTCCATAAACACAATGCTCACATAAATCCAAATCAATTTGTTTAAGATCTGGAAACAAATTTCTTTTGTGAAGTATATGCATCCCCTTCTCACTCATGTGTCCAAGTCTATGATGCCACAATGTTGTATCCACTATTGTAGAAGCTAAAGAGATAGAAGAGTCAATATTACCAGTACATAAATACAATGTACCTACCTTCTCTCCTTTTTTTTATCAGCGATGATCCTTTGGTGACCTTCCACGCCTTATATATATATATATACAACCTTCACTTTTCAACTTCCCAGTTGAAAATAGATTTTTCTATAGATCTAGAACATGTCTTACCTCTTTCAACAACCATTAGTTTCCATTCTTTTGCTTTATTTGTACCTCTCCCATTCCAACAATTTTTCATGGGGCGTCATCACCCAAAAGAACTTGTCCAAAATATCCTTGAACATAATCTAGAAAATGTTTCCTATGGGGCGCGACATGAAATGAAGCCCCTGGATCTACTACCCAAGACTCAAAACTATCATCTACAGAAAAAATCAAAGAATCTTGTAACACATCATCTGTTACATTTTCTTCTTGATTTTTCTCCTGCTATCCATCTCTTTGTTTCTTTGGAGCTCTGCAGTCTTTCTTCAGATATAATTTCTTCCCACAATTCCAACACTATATTTCCTGGTGTGGATTTGGATCTACCCTTCCTAGAATTCCCATGATTCATTGAAGCCTTTCCTCTATCCTCTTTTATTCCCCTATTCTCCATGCTCAACGCATTACCTGATGTCTCACCTGTGACTTTTCATCGCATTTTCTTGCTAAGGATAACACCAACAACATCATCAAATTTTAGAGTGTTTGAACCAGAGACAAAGTTACTTACAACCATGACCAAGCCGTTCCATATTTTTGGAAATGAGCACAAGATTAGAAAAGCCCTGACATCATCATCAAAGTCCACTTTTAGAGAACTTAGCTGATTATTAACCATATTAAATTCATTTAAATGATCTGCAACAGACTCACCTTCTGACATATTCATATTAAATAATCGCTTCATTAGAAATACCTTATTGGACACCGAGTTTTTTTCATATAGTTTAGCCAATGCGTCCATCAACTCCTTTTTTTCTTTTCTTTTTAAATATTGAAAGCCACCGACGCTTCCAGGATCAACCACATCGTTACTAGTGCCTTTCTATCAAGAACCTCCCATTCTTCGTCCTTCATGGTCGTCGACTTATTTTCTATTCCGTCCAATGGTAGGAATAGATCATTATAATATGAATAATATTCCATCTGCATATTCCATAACTGGTAGTTTTGGTTGTTAATTTTCTCGAACCTAAACTTTCCATCTTCCTCCATTTCTCCCGCTCGAACTAGGAACCCTCTTTTCCTGCGAGTTATCTTTCACTCTGATACCAGTTGTTAGGAAAATAGAATCGTGGAAAAATAAATTAAAATGAATGTGAAAATAAAACACAGAAGATACACAATACAATAGAGACACAGATATACATGGTTCACCCAGTGTGGGCTACGTCCACCAAAGAAATTTCCAGGTCCTTCCTTTTTATTATCCATCAAAATGAAGGGATACAGCCTACAACACAGCCATTGTAACTTCCTCTTCTTCCTCTCATAGTCTCCTCTCTGATAATACAATAATGACACTCATACACAACCAGAATACAATTCCCTCATAAAAGAGGGTTTCCTTCTAGGACAAAAAACTCTAACATGAATTCTAACGTCAGATCTGTGACCTTATAATGAATGGTCCAAATTGACTACGAAATTACAATATTTTACAAGGTAAATTTTCCCAATATTTCGCTTCAGGGGCAGTGCCCCTGGATCCCCCACCAGAGGGGGACTAAAAAAATTGTTTCCTCCCCCCCATGACCCCCTGGCGATAATTGTGGGGGGGGGAATCCTTCCCACAAACCTCGTTAGGGAATGGATTCCAAGCACGACTAAAACAAAACTATGAATCAGGAATATAATCGGGCTCCACAACTAACATTATGTTCGTACAATGCGACCCACGATTGTGTTGCCTCCGAATTGTAAAGATTGAATTTATTGATGGCATCAATTTTTGAATTCACTTATGTATATTTTCATGAAATAAAACTGACATATAGTACATATGATATCAAATTATACATTATGAAATTTAGTGTGAATAGTTACTGTGTAGAAATTTGACAAATGATAAGTTACTTACTCTTTATCAAGTGCCCTTTTCCATTCATTTGGAGAATCTCCCCTTCTCTTTTTTCTGCATCTCTTTCGTTGTCCCAAATCAACACACCTAGTGTGTTGTCAATTTACTTGATGTACTCACTGACATAATAGAAAGACTCATATGATATGTACCCCTCTGCCATAGACCCCTTGGGTTTTTCCCTTTGTCGAACAAATCATTTCAATTTCTTCATGTACCTCTCTAAGAAGAACATCCAATGACAGGATACCACTCTAACTAATTCACCCTCATGTACTAAGTGAATTATAATATGAACCTACAAGTCTGTAAAACTCGTCGAAAATTCCTTCTCAAACATACAAACAATCTCAGCTATTTATTGATGTCACCGTGGAATGCTAGCCTTATGAATCTCCTTTGATGTGATCCAATGTACAAATGAGGATAATTTAAATATGGCACGTCGTAGGTCCTGGGGGAAGTCATGGTTCACACACCCACACACAAGAAGAGGATAATGACACTACAAAGTAAACACATACAAAGTTAATTCTATTTTATCCCATGGATTAAAAATTAAAACAAATAATAAAATCATGTTTTTGACATACTTACTCTTAGAAGGTTCAAATGGTCATGTGATTTCAACCCGGACAAATGGTATTGCACAGTGAAGCTGCATTGTATTGAAGGTCCATATAAATAAGGCAAATTCACACCCAATATAACTTACTTTGCCGAGGAAATATCATCTTTCTTCAAAATCAATGGGACGTCACCTTCTTTGAAAGACCAAGAGGGACCGACCTCTCCTCTACTTTCTTGTCTTGGCCAATGTTTCTTTTTAGTTTTTAAAGAAACAAGATCTCTCCTAAAATCCAATATGTCACTTTCTTTTGATGATATGTGCCTCCATAAAGAATATGAAACATTTTTAAATATATACATGGGATCTAGTAAATGGGAAATATTAGGATTCTCCCAATATGGGAGCTCATAAAAGACATATTTCCTTTTCATCCCAATGGGAAATTTCTGTACATAGGTGTCGAAGAATTTTGGATCATTGAACATAGGCTCCCTATTTGAATCGAACATTTATGTAATATCCTTCTCCTTCTTTATATCATATTCTCTAAGCCATTATGCATGTGTCATTATTGCAGGCCTTTGGGTTCTCTCTGGTTTACCATTGAAAGAAGATGTTTCTCTTTTGTAAGGGTGTTGTTCTGGAAGAAATACCTTGGATAAGTCGTACAATGGATTTTGTAGGTGGTTGGACCACCTATCCTTCAAAGAAGGTCCAAAAAATTGACATCCATGATACCATTTTGTTACAATACCTGCGAAATTATTAATGTATATAGAGCAAGTTAGCGTTGAAGATTAGAAAAATCGCAGCAAATTAAATATGCCAAAAAATATTGTTGCGTATATAAACAAATAAATAAACGTGTAATTTAATAGAGAAAACTCCTAATCCAGGATAATCATGTGTGGTGTAAGAACATATTCCATACAATGTAAAACTCCTCTCTGTTGCGATGGGTCTTGATACATCGTATACATGTATCCCTTCCCAGAATTCCTTCAATTCATCTACCAATGGTTGTAGGTAGACATCCATATTTTTCACTTGTCTTCTACCAGGGACTATAAGATCCAACATAAGATGTTCATTCTTCACGGAAAACCATGGGGGGATATTGTTATTAATCACTACTACAGGCCAAAAAAAATAGTTGGTGTTTTGGAGGGAATATGGGTTGACGCCATCCATGGATATGCTGAGTCATAGACTTTGTACTTAATCCTTGAATTTTTAGGGCCATATATCCTCTATATGCTTCATGGCTATTGAATCTATTGGGATTCACATAACTCCCAACTCACTTTTGTGTGAGGCATGCCACCCCTGCAACATAGATAATTCTTTGCAACAAAAGAGCCTTTGAATCCTTGGTATTATAGGCATGTCCCTCAAGATATTATGAGGAGGATCATGTGATTTTCCATTTTTATTTGATTTATGGTACCTATCATGCCCACATTTTAGACATATTTCTTTGTCTATATATTCTCCTCTATATAGAATACAATCATTTGGACATGCATCATATGGTATGTACTCAATACCCAACATTTTCAACATCTTCTTTTCCTCTTCACAACTACCGAGAAATAAATAATCACTCGGAAGAAACTTATCTTTGAATAAACTATAGTTAGTGGGAAATATAAATGTACAATTTCATTTAATGTTCATAAAATCAACCCTTTTTAATGTTGATTATGTGATAATATTTCTCAAAATATAATGGACTTAATGGTCATTTACCTCAATATTATCGAGAAACATGCGTTTGACATGCCAAACTTTTCTTTCAAGTTGTACAGTAACATTGTTGTCCCCAACTGGGTAGAATTTGACTGGTTAGGTCCAAAGAGAGGGGTGGTGGAATCATATTTTAGGATTTTGAAAATGGTATCAGTGATATGAGCATCATCCCCTAGCTCATCGTTCTGGAATGAATCCAAAAACATTGTCTCCATGGAAGTAATATCTCGTAAATAATCATCCATACCAACCTATATTTGATTGACTCCATTGCCAACTTGTGAAGAATTACTATTGTTGTAGTCATTCCTAATTGTTGAATCTGGACGTAGTAGGAATTGAATAGGTGGTTGATTCAACCGTTCTTTCTATGCTTCCTCTCCGAGTTGTGCTCTTATTGTAACCTTCTATCGATTTGACATTGTAGTGGGGTGAAACTGAAGATGATAGGTAGGTTGCTCATCATCAGAATCCTAATTTCAAAAATATTGAACATTAGTACATCGATGATATTAGTAAGCGAAATGCAATTGGTTTGTTCAAATTACATTATACCAAACAATTATTACCATCATTTACCTAGGATTGCAGCTGGAATATGGCATGTTACAATTGGCAGGGTAAAGCGGCTATCCATTTTCATCTACCAACTTCTTGCGGTATGTTTCTCCTGATAATAGCTTCTGGTGTTTTTGAACCGGTGGAATATTTTCTCCATCTAAACTCGTTTCTAAATCAGGATCCTGCAATTTTGGATACAATTTTATTCATATTGATATGGATAAAAAATAAAATTCAATTAGATAATCGAAATATAAATAAAATCTAAGCTTACTAGAGATGGAAAGGGAGAACTCCATGATGGACTTTGAGCAATATGGAACGGGATGAAATTTTGAGAATTGTTCATTTGATATTATAATCTTTTCTCCCTACATTTGAGAAAAATCAACAATACATTTTTAAGAATAAGATGACTTTAAGCGAAAATGTATACTATGAAATACTACAAGTCATGTGGATGCATCCTAAAAGATATTTTAAGATGAATATATTGTTTTATGTGCAAATAAAAATTCAAATAAACTTTAAAGCATAATGGTTCACTTAATTAAACCAAATGCACCAATGTGTATATAACAATGTAAAATACTGGGGCATTTAATTACTAGTTGCACCGATGATCAAGATTTCAAATAAAAAAAAGAATTATATGATATTGGCACTCCAAAAAATTTAGCACACCAGTGTGTTTCAGAAAGGAACACACCAGTGCATTATATTAATAAACAAACTGATGTTTCAAAAAACTTTAAAATAAAGCGCGACTTTGTTTTTTTACAACTGAAAAATGAGCGAAAAATTATTTTTCAAAAATCTAATTTCATAAATTCCTTTAAATACTAAGAAACTATTCACTATTTCATTATTTTTCCAAAATTTACGGGGGATAAATTTGCAAGAGAGACATAGTGGGGAGCACTATGGAGCAAAAAAATACTTTGAGACAACATAATTATTCAGAAGATCATAATTTGAAGGGTATGGTGATTCACTCAAAACCCTTTTCATAAAGCCTTTTAAATAGTATTAAGCTATTCACTAATTCATTATTTTGCCAAAATTTACAAGGTAGAGATTTTCAAGAGAGACATACCGGGGAGCACTGTGGAGCAACAATATACTTTAGAACAATAAAACTATTCAGAATATCAAAATTTTAAGGGTATGGTGATTCACTCAAAACCCTTTTGGAGCAACACAATTGGTGATTCACTAAAAACCCTTTTGGAGCAACACACTATTCAAAAAAAAATTGAAAAATTGCCTTAAACCCTGTTTTTCTTCTTGCTTATGTGAAAAATTTCATCTTAGGGTTTAACTCTCTCTATCACTTCACAATTAGATATTTTCATTTTATAAATTTTAGATTTAATGGCTTTGTGTTTCTATATATAAGGTGCTTGACATGTGATGTAAGGGAACCACTTATTGCATCACATCTAAACCTCTCAAATTTAATATCACGTTTTAAAAAAAAATGGCTTTTGGTTATTGGTGCACCTATTTGAATATAACACACCGATGCGCTTAATGATCTAAGTGCCTAAAATGTTGTAACATTTTAATTTTTTCGCTCATCTTATTTTTCAGTCTGTATTTTTTTTTTTCATTTTATTTTTTTTTTTTTTTTTTTTTTTTTTTTTTTTTTTTTTTTTTTTTTTTTTTTTTTAAAAAATTAATTTTTCCTATTGGTGCATTTCCTATATCAAATGCACTTGTGCATTCATATTATTACAATGCACCTAAAACTAGATTTGTTTTTGTTTTTTATTTAAAATTATGTATTTATTTATAAAAATATATTTAATAGTTTTTGTATTGAATGGTATAGATTGTATACTGATAAAAAAAAATAAAAAAAAAAAAAAAAAAAAAAAAAAAAAAAAAAAAAAAAAAAAAAAAAAAAAAAAAAAAAAAAAAAAAAGGTTCTTTGTAAATTCTATACAAGGTTAATATGTTTGAACTATATGTAAGTTTAACTAATATGTATTGCTCAGTGTGTGACATTCAAGGCCACAAAATGATGAAGCTCGGAGAAGATTCTTTTTGTGATCTAAGTGCGTAAGAATGTAAAGTTTCATGGAAAATTGCAAAAGGATGATGTGAATGAAAAATACTATTCAATATGACTTCTTTTTGAATTTTATTAATAATATACAGAGCATAAAACATGCTTCAAAACAAAGATGATATCAAAATCCGACAAAGGATAGAGCCGACAGTGGATCGTGATGAGCCTAGGGTCTGCTTTTGCATCCGGGTGAGCTCTACCATGGCCAATTCTGTGGTGATTCTCCCTCCGAGTTTAGAAGAGGACGTGTTCAGGAAGTTGATTTCTAGTGGAGGCAAGCGCAAGGTCCCTTCTACGGTTCCAAAATTCATAAAAAGATAGATGAAATCCCAGAAATCGCCATGCCAGAGACTCAAGTGGTCAAGATAGCCCTAGCTCTCACCGAGAGAGGGCTGGTAGGCCAATGATGGGACTTTGGTTCCTGAAGAAACCACCGACGCTAGTCCAAAGGAATTGGAAGCCCCTCCTTAAGCAAGGAGTTACTTGCTACCCTTTGAGCAACGACTTCTTTCTCTTCGAGTTTATAAACAAGGAAGATAAGAATCTCATTTTCAGAAATGGACCACACTTTATGGGAACCCAGGGGCTATATCTAAACCGCTGGACCCCGGACTTTGATCCCATGGTGGAACTGCCAAAGGAGGTACATGTATGGGTTAGGCTCCCCAATTTTCCGGTTCACTGCTAGAACTATGAAGCTCTACAAAATATAGGGAATGGAATAGGGAAATTCATCGATAAGGCAGACAACAAGTCCACCTCAACCCACTTGATATGTGTTGAAGTGATCTTGAGGCAGGGTTCTAGAGTATGGGTGGGAACTATATTGTGGAAATTCAGTCTCACTACCGTAAACTGATTATGAACACCTCCTTCAAGTAACTCACAAGAGCATGGACACTTCCATAGGAATTTCCCAAAGAACCAAAGCCTAGAAAAGGAAGATGTTGAGGGTTGGGAAAAGGTCAAGAAAAGAAAACCAGGTCCTAAATCCAAAGAATCAAGGCCAGAGCAGGCGATCCAACCATCATCTTCAAATCCAAACCTTCAGAAGGCACCTCTGAAAGAAGGGGCTAACAAGTCAAAGGAAACCTTGAAAGAGCCAATCGTTATGGGGCTTCACTCACCCCTCGCCAAAATTTCAAAGGTAAACTGGGATTCTGGCCAATGAAAACCCTATAGCAGATGAACCCATGAAGTCTGATGAGGAGCACATCCATTTAGACTTTTAAATGGGCGCAGATACAGATGAGGGGTCCACGAAGACCATCAGTTCTTTTGGAACCCCAGAGAAGGCCCCTAGGGGAAGGAAACCAGAGAGGAAAACTAGGGAGGAGAAATCTTACAGGGAAGTAACTGCAGGATTTCAACATACCATCCCGGCTATGATAGAAATCAGATCCTCAAAAAATGGCAAGTCTTCGAAAGGAGCCACCCCCCCACCGATTCTTAATGCTTTACGTTTCCTGGAACTGTAGAGGGTTTGGAAGCAAACTAAAAGAAGAAGATGTCAAAGATCTAGTTAGAATGAATTCCCCGGATGTACTCCTGATCCAGGAGACGAAGATGGAAGAGCCTGAGACCATCCGGGCTAACAAAAATTTCTGGAAAAAAGGAGCAAGTAAAGCTGTAAGTGCCAGGGGAGCTCAGGAGGTCTAGCCACCTTCCGGAACTCCTCAACATTCCGATCGAAGCAGAACATAGCACCACCCATCGTTGTCTTTCACAAAGTTGTTTTACCGTGAATTGGGATATCGTTAGCCTTCATTATTTATGCTCGTCTTCTATCGGAAAAGATTGCCAATCTTCAATAATTTCTCTTTCACAACCAATGCGAGAATCTTATTCTTGCCGAGATCCGAATGTCACCAGCTCTCTCAAAATGGAGGGAACACCAGAAAGATATTCTGCACGGGAGTGGGTTGAATACATTATGTTGGATTGGGATCTAGAGGATATCAAACCCAACAAAGATAATTTCACCTGTAACAACAAAAGAGTGGGGCCGGGGAACATTGCAGCCCGCTTAGATCGGTTCTTGGTTCACTCTTCCTTTTTTAACCCTGGGCATGTTTGCCTCTTCTGAAATCCTGCAAGCATGCACTTCGGATCATAAGCCCATCTCCCTTTCCCCGATCCCCTCGAGAATCTGGGCCCGATCCCCTTTTTCTTCAATTTCTATGGGTCTCTAAGGCTTCCTCGAAATGGGTATCGTGAGTCTCCGGAAGAGAGTGTGTCTGATCACCCTTTATTCATTCGAAGTGAGAACCAGAAGGCTCAAAATGGATCTCAAAATCTGGGCAAATAACCTGCCCTCCCCTTTGCAGGAAAGGGAAAAAGCCCAAAGGGCCTTGGAGAATCACCAACGTCATATGGAGTTTGCCCCGGTCACCCCAGCGATGATGAACGATGAGTTGGAGCTGCAAAAGAATCTTCACAAAGATCTTAGAAGAGAAGAAGAGGTTACAGTGTAAGTCGAGGAAATCGCTCCAAGGTGAGACAAAAATACTTGTTTCTTCCACAAGCAGGTAGAATCCTGGAAAAATCATAACTCAATCAGAGATATCCAATCTCAGAGGAAAACCTTCAAAAAATATGAGATCAAACTAGCAGCCCACTCCATCTATAAAAATCTGTTTATCATTTGAGGCTCTACTAGACCCATCTCTGCTATCCTCTCACCTGCGGTCCCAAGCCGACAATGAATATGACAACAAGTTGGCTGATGTTCCTTAATAATGACCGAGAGATCAAGAAATCTCCAGTTAAGAACCCCGATAGCCCCCAAGTCAGATGGATTCACGGTCAGGTTCTATATAGCCTGCTGGTATATCATCCAAAAAGATATAGTCATAATGGTGAGGAAATCTCATAACTGTAGAAAAATTTGAGGGAGCACCAACTCCTCCTTTCTATCTTTAATCCCCAAAGAGAAAGGTGCCCAAAGATTTTCAATATTCCATCCTATTTCGCTTTGTAATACGGGGTACAAAATCACCACCAAAGTAATAGCAAACATAATAAAAATTCTCCCCAGATCATCCCGAGAACCAAATAACCAGCCATACCCAGACAATTATCCAGGTAAGAGGCTATCCACCTAAGCCGCCAAAGGAAGTTGAGAATGTTATTCAAGTTGGATCTCATGAATGCCTTTGGACAGTCCTGAATTTTTGTCACATGATTTTCAAGATGGGATTTCACCCACATTTGGTTTGCTGGATTAGGGCCTGTATAGTGGGGCCGTGGATCTCCCCCCTGGTCAATGGAAAACCAACCGATTTTTTCCAAGCCTCAAGCGGACTTAGACAGGGCTGCCCCCCCGCCTATGCCACACAAGCGCTTGTGCTAAGCTTTCTCAAATTTAATAAAAGTTAGATGCAATAAGACCTTTAATTGGCCTCCCCACTTCCTAGAGTTGAGAGAATTAATCATGCTCAATTTGTCGATGATACACTCTTCCTGGCCCAAGCCAACCTGGCCCACCACAAGAGCACTCAAGAAAGAATTTGATGACTACACTGAAATTTCAGGCAACGAAATTAGTTTGAGGAAGAGTAAAATTTATGGATGGAACTACCCTCCTATAGAAATGATTGGTATTTCCAGGGTGTTGGAAATGGAAGGAACTTCAACGGGGAGTCCAAATATCTAGAATCTCAGCTATCAAAGAAGCCCCCGTATAACCTTCGTGGTCACTTCTGCTGGACAAGATGAAAGCCGTGATCTTCACTGGGAGCAACCTGGTTGAACAAAGCAAGGAAATTAATTCTCATAAATTTTGTTCTCACCTCTCTTCCCGTCTACCAGGCCTCCATTCTCCTTGCCCTGAGAGGATTTATGAGAGACTTAGACAACATCTTGAGAAAATTTCTTTGGGAAGGGGGAAGGAATGAGAGAAAAAAATGCACCTAGTCACTGATAAGGTTAAAGCCCCTCAGGATGGAAGGTGGGCTGCAAGTTAGAGATGTGGCCACTCAGAATATGGCCATGGGAGGTAAGATTATTTGGAAATTGATAAGAGGTAACTCCTCTTGGAGCTCTAAAGCCCTAAGGACTAAATACTTTCGTGGTCACAAAGAAAGGTGCCTTGATCACCCCCCCTTGACTAGAAAAGTCTCTCCCATCCTTTCTCTCTGCTTTAAGGCTCTTGAATTGATTACATCAAAGATTTACTGGATCCCTGGGAATGGTAGAAAAAATCAAGTTTTGGGAAGACTTTATTTCAGGGACAGCCCCTTTAAGTTTTTTGGAAGGGATGGAAACATCAAGAGTTGGCTCCACTCCAATAGCAAAGTCACCCTGTGGGACCTTTCATCTTGGAACCAGGGCGTCTCTTGGCATAAGTGGGATTTGGGGGACTATCCACAACAATTAGAAACTGAAGCTCGAACCCTCCCGGATGCTCTTCAAGGGTGCTCCCCCCAGCTTGTGGGAAGAAGGACAAAAGAGGTCGGGGATTCGCTTGGTGTGCCATCACCGGCACTGCTATGTTCTCAATCAATCCCTTTGGTGCCTCTGATCCCCTGTGAGAAATCTCCGCTTCATCCCTCCTTTCCCAAATTACATCTCTTCTAATGTCCCTTCTCGCACAATAGTATCCTTCATGGGAAACCTCTCAAAAGAGGCTTCTGAAGGGCCCTCCTCATGCCCCTCTCTCAGGTTTGGCTATGTTGAAACCTCTATCCACCCTTCTTTTCTCCTCTGGCCCTTTGTTTGCTCGGGAACTTTGGAATCTCATTCTAGTTGAATGCTCTTCTTCAAGCATCTCTTTGTTTACCTCCTGGTCGCATTTAGCCCTTCTTACCACAAATTGAACCACTAAACATTGCTAGATGTAAGTCAGCAAGTAGTCTCATGGAAACCGTAGGCCGGAGCGAAATAATAGGGATCTTCGTGGATATAGCAGGATGCTGCCCAAATCGGTACCAAAGTGAAAGTTTATCTCCGGGTGATCTCGATAGCCTCAAAAATCCATTATCAACAACGTAAGTAACCCTCAATAAAGATGATTATGTCTGGTTCCATGAGCTTGGTCCCTCCCTCCTGGCCAGAACCAAGCAATTATCCAAACACTATTCCCCTTGGGAAACTAGGTTGGAGGAACAAGAGTTCATAAAATGGAGATCTTCTTTGGAGAAACACATCCTGCATGTGGATGGGCCCAGCAACCCGCCCCGCGGAAGTGGTGGAGGGGTCCTACTCACATCCTTCGTGGAAAATTGTGTCAACTTTTCCTCGGGGTCATCCAAATAACCAATAATACAACCTAAATTTTGTTAACCGCAAGGGCTGGCTCAGCCAAAGTAAGACAATTTCAATTTAATTGCCAGGGGACTCTAGAATATTTATCCATGCTCTCAATTAGAGGAAGTCTCCCAAAAACGTGGACTTGGATCATTATTATAGGAAGTTTCTGGTCCAGATGAAATATTTCGAAGAGGTGAAGTTATACCACATCCTCAGGCATCTTAATAAGTTGGCAAACCACGAAGCGAACAGAGGAACCAACCTGGGCAAGGGAGTCATCAACATAAATGGAATAGAAAATCATGAACCAATCCTTTAGAGTCTGGGGAGAAGGAATCATCCAGAGTTCTCCTGTCAGAAAATGCAGAAGTCTGAAATTTGTCAGGGAGGATTCCAAAGTGCAGGCGCGAAGGAATGAGGCAGTTGAGAGAATTCTTGTGCAGGGATGCGTTAGAATAAGGACAGGGGCATCATGATAGACATATGAAGAGCATCCTGACTCTGCTATCATGTGGAAGAGCATCCAATCACAGTCCACCAAGGAGACAAATGCCCAGGGCAAGCATCCTGAAGAAATAGGTGAGACTTTGAATAGTAGATGGAGAAGAAGGAACTATGATGGGACGCACTTTCCCCCTGCGTTCTCTCAACAAATCTCGCTGTTGGTTAAGAAGGAAACAACTGGGGTACTCCAGAACTCGCTCGCTGTGCAGGGTATCTACCAAATCAAAAGAAGAGCCACTCAGAATGGATGCAAGCTCTAGCCGACTGAGTTCATTTTGATCTCGTTTCATACTATCCAAACCTCCTTTTCTCCATGTGGCAGTCGAAATTATGATATTTCCTGTCTCTGCCCCGTGAAATCTAGAACCGATGTAAAGGGATCGATTAGTATGACTAGACCCTATATCACTGGACAAGAAGTCTCCATTGGAGCTGAAATTTTGAATGTAGACACAAGTACCAAGCAGCCGTAGTTAATTTAAAAGGTCCAACCACCAGCGTTCAGCCCTCTGTTCCACCAAAATAAAAATATAGAAGATGTAAGCAGGATGAATTGGTCTCAGAATAACGACAACCTCAACCCAGGCCTGGTTCATACAACAAGATCTTTCTTACACTCATGAAGAGAACTTTCTGGAATGGCTCTTTCTATTTCCTTTGGGAAATTCAGACCTACAAGCAATCTCAAGAAATTTCAGACTTCTGAGATCGACCAGACTTCCGGGTGGAATCCTAGTGGTCGAAGCCAGATATCTCAATCTCCGAACCCGGAAGATAGCCAACACTGACTCTTTTCTACGTCATTTTATCACGATGGCAATGCGACAATGAAAGCAACTGCCTCCTCGACGCCTAAAACCCGACATCAAACGCCGATGTTTAATCTTGAATTTTCAATGGCCTTTACTGCTTCTGGGATTCAATCTCAAGGATATCGTTTAATCCTAATGCAAGGAATTAAAACTTCACTCCAATTTAAACCCAAATGGCTAACCTAATCAATTTCCTTTGTCAGAGAGTGTGCCACGTGTCCACTTGCCTTCAGTCTACACTAAATCCTTTTGTCCTTCGAGATTTCAATCCTGCTGGTAAAGATTTCAGGACTTCAACCTACTAAAACCCGAAATAGAAGTTCACAAGTAGATGCAACGGCCCCTAGGGTTTGGATCTACGATTCTACTCCTCCCCGAAGCTAGAACCTTTTGAATACTCTTCCACAGTAACCTAAATCCATTCGTGGGTTTTGGATCTATGGTTCTACTCTTTGGAAAGCTTAGGAACCTTTGGAATACTCACTAACTCCCTCTACTTCCTCCTTGAGAGATCCGGGACAAATGAGATTTCGCTAATTCTCCACAGAGAATTCCAAACCATCTATCTCTTCCTAAGAACCTATGACAAACTCAACAAGGTATCATGAACTTGTCCTCCTCATGGGTCCCACGCTTCTACTTCTTAATTTCAAGGTTCAAACTTTTCCAACTTTCACTAATTCAAGCTGTAAACCTCTCGCCGCTCCTTTGGCACTTTCAAACACCTTTCAAGTGTTTGGCTTCCTTCACTGCACACCCTACGCTAAATGAGATCCTAATAATTTCTCGATTCACAACTCGAGACTTTACTGCCTCAAGACATCTCCTTTACCTCGTGCCTAACCACACTTCCGAGTGAATGAGAACAAAATTCACGACTGAAGCTGTGAGACAAACTCAACCCCTTGTCAACACACTCCTTGTAGAAAATTCAACTACACTCCTCAAGTAGGAACTCTTTGCCGTGATAGAGAAACAATTGAAACTCCTTCCATTACTCCTTTCCTCTCAGATTTCAAACATTCAACAAGAAATCATTCATACATAGCATAAAAGAAATCAGATGACAGAAAGAGTAAAACATTCATGAGCATAACATCTACAGATGCATAGAGAATATTTGAACACTATGAGTCTCAATCAAACCTTCTTTGTATTAATCCAGAACTTCTATACATGGGATCTTCGCCATGTCAGCTTCTTTTCTTTATGCTCTCAATTTGCATAATCTCATCTATCTTACAATACACAATGAGGTTGTCCATATCCCGCTTTCCCTCTCTCATTCTAAACTGCCTAATCTAGAATTAAATTTATCTACTTGCATTAACTATCATAAATGCCTTCTACCTACTATGACTGAGAGCGGATCGCTCAAAGTCCATTTACATTATACAAGTGTGTCTTTCTTACTATCTCATTTAAGGTTGGTGCATTAAATTCAAGAGAATTTCTGTAATTTAGTGCTATGGTCCAACTCACAATTGTTGTCTCCGCGGCCGACTTGAGGTGCCTCCCATTCTACCCTTAACCTGTCCATCGCTTGAGGTGCTCCTGCATCAGTCCTTAACTCATCTGAAGTGGTGCTAGAGTTTAATGAAAGGGGGTAAACTTTTACAAAACCATGAGTTGTATAATGGAACAAACGTATAGATGTGCTCTCCACTTATAATATAGAAACCAATCCAATGATTCCAATAATCAAGTTATATATAAACTACATTAAGCTTTTCTAGAGGAATGGTCAATGAGACCTATCAGACTTGCAATAGAAAAAACATACAACAACAAAAAATAATCATTCAAAAAGTAATATTCCTAAAAATTCTTTAATTCTAGAATATATATATATATATTACTACAAAGCATTCCTTTATTAATATCAATTTTGTTATATTTAGTTTTCATATATCAATATAAAAATAGTTTATTGTCTGCATGTTACATTTTCAGGAAGATTATGAAAATCCCAAAG
Organism: Picea sitchensis; assembly: GCA_010110895.2. Classification (NCBI taxonomy): domain Eukaryota; kingdom Viridiplantae; phylum Streptophyta; class Pinopsida; order Pinales; family Pinaceae; genus Picea; species Picea sitchensis. The sequence goes on along the minus strand of SNQJ01S0038226.1, from coordinate 26,975 downwards.
GATCAACAAGATGATATCCAAAATATGCCAGTAGGAATGTCCAAAAAAGTGTACAAGGAGATGGTCAAAGAAATGGACATAGTTTCATCGCAGGAGGAGAAATCTCAACAACAATGTGCTTCAAATGTATGAAATCATTGAATTTTTCTATTAGGTACATATAAATAAATAATTTAGCATTAAATATTAATTTTCAAGTATTTTCTTGCGGAAAAGAAAATAAAACGGAACCCATTCAACACATAAAACAAGACGACAAGGAAGAAAAGGATTGATAGAAAAGTTTGTGAGTAATTGTCATTTCCTTATAAAATTAACTTAAGATTTCATTTTTGTATATTTTAAGTTGTTTTACAACAACCATCCTTGAGTGTATTCAAACATGTGTTAACATACAAAGAAGAGCCATAGAAAGAATTGATTTACATTGAGTTAAGTAAGGGTTGCGAGTATATGTTGGCATATCAAAAATTAATTGTGGAATTTCTAAGTATCTATGTTGTTTTACTTCTCTCATTTTATAATTAATGGAACAAAAAAAATCATTTATATTAAATCTATGATTTATTATGGGGTATAAAACTTGCAGGAAACAAAGTATGGAAATGTGCCAACAAAAGAGTTGCTGAGAGAAGGCATGAGATTTGGTTTTGAAAGAATGTGTATTATTCAGGACTCAATTATTTATATGGTATGTCACTTTTCAATTTACATTCATGTATATTATTTATTTCAATTTTCATTATTCTCACCAATGTAGATACACTCATTAAACTTTTTATTTTATTTTTGTAGATGGAACTTGAAGAAGAGGAAAACAATCGAGACAATCAACAAAATATTTGACCAAATAACCCAAGTCATGGGAGTAGATCGAGCACTGACAACAATTCCACTGAAGAATGATGATCAATATATTTGGATATCAATGCAAGTTATTGTATTTTTTGAAATAATTGTCTATGAAAATCAAACATTTTGTTTAATGAAATGGACATAGTGTCTCAATTGAAAGACAAGGGGGTACCAATAAGTGTCTCATTTTGTATGACAAAGAGCCTCTTATTCATATATAATAAAATACATTTTATTTTATTCTATTATGTTGTCTAATGTCGTTGTGAAATGTTACATCGTTGATTAAATATATGAATGATTAAATATTATAATGAAGAGATGCAAAATATGATGATATAAAAATTAATCCAAACATCATATCCAAATGCACCATTCAAAATTTAATTTATATGAATACTATTATAAGAGATGTGTCAATTTTTTATGAACAATGGAATTAAAAAATAACGAATTGCACTATCACAGGTCGATGTTTCTAAAACAAGAAAATGAAAATCGATGTGTTTAATGCTAAAAATCCCTGGTGTGTTTAATGATAAAAGTATCGGTGCATTTAATGATAAAAATCAGCGATGCTAAAATGAAACGTGCACTGGTGCTGATATATAATTAATTGACACCGACTGTAATACTATTTTAACAACAACAATTATAATAATAATAAATGACCTTTTAGTGTGTTTAATTAAAAAAGTGCACTGGTGCTTCTGTATCATACTTCTGCATCGATGCATTCTAAATTTCCTACACCAATAGGGTTTGTCTTGTAAAGCACTAGTGCATTGTTGTTATTAAAGTACTGATGTGTTATGATTTATAAGAGCATCAATGCCCCAATATTTTTTGGACAACCCCGGTGCTTTTTGTGAAAGTTAAGCGTCAGTGCTTTAATTTTGAGAATGCATCGACGCATGGTTTCATGGATTCGATTGGTGCATTGTTTTTATTAAGGAACCTATGTTTTATTATTTATAAACGCATCGGTGCCACAATATTTTAGGACAACCCCAGTGCTTTCAGTGAAATATAAGCATCGATGCTTTAATTTTGAGAATGCACTAGTGCGTATACACCATGAAGCGCACCACCTATAAAAACATCCGCTAAAACCTCCACCAGCCCAAATGTTTTTAGTTATAATGAAGTTCCGTTATAATCTCCACAAAAACATTCGCTACCAAAAACGAAAGTTTTCATGGAGGTTATTTTGCCAATTTTTGCCAATTTTGTAACACTAAAAACCTCTGTTATAACCTCCGCTACAAGGTTTTTTATTTGTACCATAATTTCCTTGAGGCAAAGTTCAATTAACCATGTGACTAATTATTTCCAAGTAATTTCCTACCACCATTATTTTCTTTATACCCATTCTTCAATATTATCAACCTTTTTTTTTCGTGGCAAAGCTTTATTTTGATTATTGGTTGTTTCACCTAGTCCCCACAAAAATGTTGCTTCTTTATTTCCTTTGAGGTCAAGGATAACCCCCCCTACAAATACCACTCATGGATTTCCTTTCAAGGATCCATCAAAGAAGAGAGAATATTGTTGTCTTTTTGGAATACAACTTTTCAAGTCTTCCACTATCATTCTTAATTGCCATAGCGGAAGTTTTTTGGTCTATCAATTTGGATTGTAGGAGGGTCTTGATCCACATGGAAATTGGTGGCCACCTACCTCTTCCATTGATTCAACATGGCTCTCCATATGGACTATTTTTTTATCTATGGTTTTTTAGGTCCTAAACTTCTAGGGCCATTTTAAGGCCTTAAATGATGTTATTTTGGCCATTCAACGGATTAAGGAAACGATGACCTATCCAAGATTGCTAATAATTATAGTTCTTAGTTATATCTTACCAATGATTTACGATGCACCCCAAACAGAGATTGTATGCAAAAGTTTCACCCCCAGGAAGTCGACATACCAAATAGCCACCTCGGAACCCAATATCCTTTTGGTGATTTGTCTCCTAGATTTAGGGTTTTGAATATTTAGGGTTTTTTCCTCTTAGGTTTTAGTACTTTATGTTAAAAGGCCATTTCATCCTCTTGTGATGTATTCTTGCAAATGATTATAATTGAAACCTCTCTCTTAAGAGATAAGCTACCACCATTCTAGCTAGTTTGTATTGATTTGTGTTTTACAATCTTTTTTTATTTCAATCAGTAATCCAATTTGGGTTTAACTATAGTAATTCTCTTCTCAATATTTTTATATTTTTATGTTTCCATTCATATTCCTTCCTTTAATTTTGATCTCTATACAATACATATTAGTTCTATCCCTTCTAAGATAATGTCCCTTAACCAAAGTATTTCCTTAGCTTCTAGAGCTACATGATTTTGAATTTTCACCCGTTTTGACAAAATCACCTCAGTGAGAAAGCCTCGAGCCTGCGATGCCACGTTTCTAGTGATAATTTATTCATGTTGAAAGATCGCTTTATATATTTCTAGCCACACCTTCTAGGATAGAAATAAAGGAGATACCACCTAAATTTTCTTTAGCAATGGCTTATTCTGAAATGTGTAAATGTGTTGAACCTGCAAAGAAAATATCTATCTAGAAAATGATATACACAGTTTGCAGAGAAAATATGAGAAAAGAGAAACATGAGAGAAAGAATGGAATAATTCTCATTAACCAAATGAATAAATGATAATTTACACATGATATACTATGTATAACTCAACTAATGCGCATTGGAGGAGAAGCCAATGCACCCTAGTTGTGTTATAGAGTGATCTAGACACACACTGATAGTTACAGGAGTAAAATGCCACCTACTCTAGTCTCTCAGGTAGTTACAGGAGTTAACTTCCACCTAGTCTGATTTAACTAGTCTCTTAGTCTTCAATTAACTGAATGAAACAAAGTGAAGTGAGGAGGAGATCAGAGAATCATGAGTAATGCACTAGTCTAGTGATTTTTGGTTATTACTCCCTCTCTCTATATACTTGGGTTGACCCAAGTTAAGATCTGAACAGGTTTCCAACAAAAACCTCTAAAACTATTGACCCTCCTGGTAAACTAGAAGGAAACATAGTACACAGAGTGCACTATGAAGTCTCACCCAAGATAGTTCTATGGGTGACTGCAAAGATCAAGTTCTTGCAGTCTATGACGGAGTGGGGATCTGGGATTATATTTGATCTTCTTCGAGCCTTGATCTGATTATTCTCTCTATTATTCCTAAGATTCATTCATCTGTTAAGACTATGCATGCATTCTAATAGATCCAACTCAATCATTCATTCATCCTTTGTTGATATTACTACTAACAAAAGATAAATATGGAGTAAAAAACACACATAACACAAGTTTTACCGTGGTTCACCCCCTCTTGGGATACATCCACAAAGTTCTATCTTCTCTGCTCTTTTATTATTTTTTTTGCAAAATATGGCACTACGTGCACTACATATCTGATCATACAACCATGAACAAGGTTTAACAACCTCTGTGAGGTGGACTAGATCACACTAGGCTCCTCAATCTATGATCTAACCCTCAAAATCTGAACTACTTGGCTCTTCTATATCTCAATAGCTTACAAAATTATATCAAAACTACAATAATCAAACTGAACTAGTATTTGATCTAATCAGAACCAACAAGAACCACTTCGAACCCTGACCTAGACCTCATAGGTTATTATTTATTCTATTTTAAAATATTATTAACTATTACAATATCTTACCAAAACCCTAACCGTAACATGGTTACGTTTTCCTACCTGTGTGGCTTGCATGCAGATTTTCCTCGGACGTGTTGCTTGTCCTGCCAGATGTTCTTCTCCAAAATTGGGCCTTTCCTTACCAAAATTGGGTAATTCCTAAAAATAGGCCTATGCCCAATAGGCCCCCAAAACTTACATGTGTCTCATCCTGAGCCACCTAGGTAGTGCACACTCCCTGAACAACCTCTACTAGGCCATGGAACTTGTCCTTCAGTTCCTTTCCTCTTTCTCTTATTTGTGCAGCTTTGCCAACTAGCGCTTCTAATGTCTACACTATTATTTCCTCTTGCATTAACACTGTGCTCTCTGCTTGTGCGTGTGCCATCTTTTTCTTTTTCTTCTCCAACTATGCAATCATCTATGATACTTTCTCTTGGAGGGGTTCCACTTCTACCTGTCTATCTTGCTTCTTCATCTGCACTGCTTTCAAACCTGACCGCAACTTCTTCATATCTTGAGTGCCCTTCAGGTGCTCTGTGATGCTCATTATTTTCTACCTCTGTTTGAGGTATTGTATGGCTTCCCTAACCATTTCCTCTTCTTGGTCCCACTATTGTACCTACTCATCCTCTTTCGATGATGTCCAGAGCTGCACAGATTTTTTGAACAATTCTTCTGCTAAGCTTGCTTGTTTCTCCATCTCAACCATTTGGAGTGAAACTTCTTGTTTGCTTTGTTCCCTAACCTATGGAGGAGTCATAGGGTTAATATGTTCCTTTAGTTCCTCGATCTCCTATCTATATTGATCGATGGTTTGTGCATTGAGGTTGATATTCTCCTATGCACTTCTCTTTGTTTCTTGCACACTGTTTGGGATGCAGTTGTACTCCGATGTCAATCCATGCTCCAATCTGTCTGCACATTCTTTCTCTTGCTCCTTCTCTGTGGTCAAATGGTTTCATGTTATTTGTAGCATATGTACGACCCCTCTGCCCACTTCTAAATTGTGGCATTCGCGTGGGCGCTAGACTACACTTCTTGCATGACACTAATGTGTAGCCCATATAAGGCCTTGGTGGGTATGTGTGCGATGACCATCTCAACTTGTTCCACCTCCTCCAAGGGTCTCTGTGCCATCTCTTGATTGAAACTGATCATTTTTCATGTTACCAAAAAGGTCTCCCTACCCTGGACTACAAACTGCACCATTTATTCTGCTTCTTTCTATGCTGGCGGTCGTTGTGTCTTCTCCTGTTGCTTGTGTGGTGGCCAGTGATTCTTCCTGGCCTCATAGTTGTTGTATATGTTTGTGAACCTCTAGGAGCTTAGCCATAATTTATTCCCCCTACATCTTTGCAATTATAACCACTTCTTCACTCCTATCTTGGACCTTTTTCATGACGATCTCTGCATCATCCTCTGTTAGGGTGATCTCTAGGTCCTTCATCTCGTACTTTCTTTTCTTGCACACATCCTTTTCTTGCGCAAGATTCCTTTCTATCTGTGAGGGTTGCATCCCAATTGTTGTTCCTTGGGATCTTTCTTCTGCAGCATGTGCCATCCCTTTCTTCCTAGTCTGTGGCCAAATTCCTATCCTTGCGATGGTTGGTGTCCTCCTCGACCACTTTGGTACTATGCTACTCCCAGTTGGCTGAGTCCACGTTGTAGATTTTATAGTATTTTCAGACATACTACCTATTCTTGATGATAAGCCTACTTCAACCTTATCCTTAGTCTTAGAGTAATTCATTGTGCCTATCCTCATGGTTGGTTTCTCTACTGGTGACTACCATTGTGCAGGACAATCTTTAATGATCCAGTCCAGGTCCTTTTTCATGATGAAATATTGCATCTCGAGACACTCCTTCTTAGGATATCTCACGGATTGGATCCATACATGATGCATGTATGCCTTGAATTTGGCTATCCCATCTGTTTCCTGCACTACCTCCATTGTTATGTGCCACACATTTGTTGTGTGTTGTTATATTTCCTCTAGCAGCATGGAAAACAAATTTTTTTTTTCCTTTTGCATCTTATAGTCCTTTTCCTACCAGTGGGACTCGTACCTGGATGCATAACACTTTCCCATCAAGTCCAAAAATGTCGAGAATTTGAGCTCTTTCCACCTTGCCAACATGATCAAGATGATTATCCATGAATAATGAACCCAGTTCCATTATCTTGTGCATCACGACAATCTACTAGGAACTGGTTCAACAGGTATGGTGCATAGATCAACATGACTCCCTTCACACACTATGCGACTACTGCAATAATTCCTGTGGGCGCTTCCTGTCTACGACATTTTCTCAAAAGTTTACAAGTCATCATCTTGCTTGTGAACCTTGTTGCGTTGTCATTAATTTCCTTAATGGTAATCCCTCTATTTCCATGTGTAGTCCCAAACTGCGCTTTAAACTTCTCTATCAATTATTTTTAATGCACCTTATTATATAAATACTCTTCTATTTGTGTGCTAAATGTGGGCAATCCTGTGATCTTGGAAATCAATGTCACATCGATCTGCATTGATCTATCCATCCATAGGATGCCTCCATGGACATGGAAGACTAGTTTCTTAAGACAAAGTTCAACATTCTTACCATGCCTAAAATGTGATATGTCCAATAGATTCTTGATTCCTGAGTTGTAGATTCTCGTGATCCACTGCACGGGATCCAATACAGGTCTACCTAGGGGTCCAATTCCCCCCATCTTTGTGAGATACATCTCCTCAGCCAATGCTGGGAACTTGGCCACATAGTGCACATCATGGTCGGTGTACCTAAGCTTATGTAACTTCCCCATCATATCATCAACCACAATTATTGCATCTGGGAAATAGGGGAGTGTGATTTCCATGGCGTCATGTGCTTTCCTTTTTTGTCCCGTAGAAGATGTTCCTACCTATGATGATTCTACTCCCTCTTCTTCTCTTGTGGTATCTGGTCGGTCGATGATTTCATCGACCAACACCTAGGACTGTCATGGTCCCATTGTTTCGTCGGGCTTTGAAAGAATCTCAGGGTTAAGTTTTTAAATTATGTTCGGAGCCCCAAATCTCTACCCTATTTCTCCTTGCTACGCTATGGGAATATCTTCCTCGACTTGTGTCGGGCTAATGGATTTTGGGTCTGAGGTGGTAACATCCTCTAGCTCAACCACATTCTTCGGTTGTTGGATTCTTTCCTTCCACCTTTGGCCCTGCTAGGTAATCTAGACGAACTATCCTCCTACGCCAAACTTGGGTGGAGTCATCCTCTCAAAATTTCACAACCTTGCTTCCTCTTTCGTAAATTTCTAACTAGGGCACGTCTTATTTTTCTCGCTCTAGGATAAAAAATAGCTTAATATTGAATACATGTATGCTCTCCTCCTTTTATAGATCTGGTCATGTTCATTTTTCACTTTTTGCGTGCATTTACATCGAATTCAATTTTTACTGTGTTGTCTTCTGATATTTGTCATGGTAATTACTACGTGTGACTTTTTCCAGTGTTTTTGTATTTTCTTTCTTTTCTATTTTTGTATTTCCTTTTCCTTCTTTTTCTCCTTTTTATTTCTTTTTTCTCATTCCTCTATCCTAGCTTCTACTATAGTACACTATATACATGGTTTCTTACTAGGCTGTAACTTTTAAGTGCTAGGAGGTTGACTGTCCCTGTACAGTTTTTATCGACTCCCATTGACCATTCCTTTCAGTTTTGTTCCTGTTAGATCCTTTATCAGTACAGATCCCCCATTTGTGATAGCCTTTACTTCATAGGGCCCTAGCCAATGCATTCTAAATTTTCTAGGATGTTGAAAACATTTACTGTCATAGAGCAAGATTAGGTCTCCTTCCTTGAAAATCTTCCTCTTTATATGTCTATCATGCCAGGATTTATCTCTTTCTTTCTGTACTTCTTGGTGAAATCCTTCTAGACTCCTATCCTCTTCCATTTCCATTAGTTGATTTAACCTCTCCTTTACTATGCCTCTTTCTGTAATGTTGGTAATTGCTTCTATGGATAGACTGGGTACCAGAAATTCTAATGGTACTACTTCTTCCTTCCCATACACCAATTTGAATGGTGTTTGTCCTATCAACTTATTACAAGTGGTCCTGTATTCCCATAGTACTACTGGAATTGTCAATTCCCAATCATCCATGTTGACATTGCATATCTTAGTCAGAGAATTCTCTAAGATCTTATTGAAATCTTCTAATTTTCCATTGGCTTGGTGATGGTATGGTGTACTCTCATGGTGATAGACTTCAAAGTCCTCCGTAATAGCCCTGATAATACAATTGATAAAGTGAGTACCTTGGTCAGTCATCAAAACTCTTGGACATCTAAATATGGTGATCACTTGCTCAAACAAGAAGTGTGTTGTTCTCTCTGCACTGCAGTCTTTGATTGTTCCTTCTTCTTCCCATATTGTTAATTGTTTTGTTTCAGTAATGATATATCTATCTCCTGATCGTCTTGCTGGTGGATTGAGTGGTCCAACAAATTATATTTCCCATTTGTCAAATACCTGCAAAGTTACTTGTGGTCTTAGGGGCATCTCATCCCTTCATTTGGGCTTGCCCAACCTCTGACAGAAATAAAATGTCTGACAATATTCCTTAGCATCTCTATGGACTGTTGGCCACCATAATCCCACATGCAATACCTTCTATGTGGTATATTTTCCTGCATAATGTCCTCCAACTATTCCCTCACGAGATTCTGCCTAAATTCTAGCCTTTTCATGCTCTAGTACACACCTTCTCAAAATGTTGTCTGCGCCCATTTTATATAGGTTTCCTACAATTAGTTGATAGTATGCAGCTTTGACTACTAGATTTTTCTTTTGCATGGTGCTAAATTATTGCGGCGCAATCCCTGTAATTAAGTATTCAATAATATCAACAAAGTATTCATCAACTACTTGTACTGAAAACAACTGTGCATCAGGGAAGTTGTCTTCCAAATTGGTAGGTTCTTCTCCATTAGTTACCCTTGACAAGTGATCAGGTCCTGTGTTCAACTTCCCTGGTTTGGTTATCACTTCAAAATCAAATTCTTGAAATAACAATATCCATCTACAGATCCTTCCCCCCAACACTGGCTTGTTGACTAAATATTTTAGGGCAGAATGGTCTATGAACATATTAAAGTGTTTACCCAGAAAAAAATTTATGAACTTATGAAGTGTGTATACCATGGCTAGGCCTTCTCTTTCTGTGGTGTTGTAATTATGCTATGATTATGACAATTTTCTTCTTGCAAAGGCTATAGGATTATCTAAATCCCCTACTCCTGGTTGTGCCAGAATTGATTCAAGTGTTATGGATGATGCATCTACATGCACATGAAATGTCTTTACCCAGTCTGGGAATACTAGGATAGGTGTTGTGACCATATTTTATTTTAAGGTGTCCAAACCTTGTTGACAATCCTCATTCCACTGAAATATTATATATTTCTTTAACATTTTTTCCATTGGCGCAGTGATCTGCGCATACCCCTTTATAAATTTCCTGTAATAGCATGTATGCCCCAGTGTTGCTCTCAACTGGTGCACTGATTTTAGTGGTGGCAAATTGAAAATGACTGCAATCTTAGTAGGATCCACTAGTAAACCTTGTTTACAGACTATATTTCCCAACAATATTCCAAAAGGTGTCCCAAAAATGCACTTCTTAATATTCAATGATATCTAACATTGATTGCATCTTTCCAACATGAGTCTTAACACTTCCACATGGTCCTTCAACTGACTATATATAGTCCAGTCATCCAAATATACTTCTATAAATTGATGTATGCATTCCTTAAAAGAAACTACGACTACTCTTGAAAATATGGTTGGTGCATTATTTAGCCCAAATGGCATGACTGTGTACTCGTGGGATCCCCATTCTATAGAAAAAGTAGTCTTATACCTGTCCTCTGGAGCTATTTTGATCCGATGGTAACCTAATAATCCATATGTAAATGAGCATGCTTCATGCCCTCCCACATTCTCTAATACCTTATCTGTGAAAGGGGTAGGAAAAGGGTCATGTAAGAAAGCATCATTCAATTTTATCAAATCTACACAAATACTTATCCCCCCTTGTTTATTTTGTTTCACTACCATAGGACTTATCCATTTATATTCCTCTAGTGGTTCTATGATACCAACTTCAAACATTATGTCAAATTTAGTCTTCACTTTTTGCTTATACACTAGGTT
>SNQJ01S0038225.1:49799-72648 GCA_010110895.2 Picea sitchensis | reverse complement strand
AAGTCCATCATTGCACTTTTAGAGGCTTGAAAATGTTACGTGCATGGACTTTGTGAAAAGGGAGAACATAATCATCTTTGAATTTAAGTACCCGAACAACAAATATTATTTGTTTGACCTTATGAGGATGGCTTTCCCTTATTTGGATTATTTCGATGGTGTATATTTATTTGTTTTAAATAAAATTAGATAAATTATATTATTGATATTAGTATGATTTATTTTTTTAAGATATAGTTTATAATTTTATATTTGAAATTTAATATTTAATTATTAATTTTTTTTGTTGAGTGTAATTTTCTAATTATAATTATAATTAGTTGATTAAATGACTATACATTTTTCTATAATTAATGAGATTTATATTTCCTACAAATTGAATACCAGATTTTATGTTATTTTATTTTTTTGTTTCTTTTGGTTTCTATTCACTTAGTGACTTAATTGGGAATTGTTGAAGTTTCAATAACTTTGTCATATTAATTGGAGTTAAAGGGCTTGGGTCATTGTTGTTCTTCAATAAATTTTATTCATTATCTTTTCCTTTTCATATGATTTTTTCTGTAGTGAAACCAATGGAAGGGGAGTTGATTCTAGAGTAATAATTGTCTCAATATCTTTGTTGTGTTTCTTTAGAGATGGAATAATATCATTGTCCACAATGTGAAGTGTAGATTTCTTTGTGATCTTGATTGAATCTAGGCTAGCAATTCATTGTTGAATCAATCCACCAAGAAAACTTCATGTTTTTCCCTTTGGAAAGTAATTTGTGAAAATGTCGTCTTCAAACACTATGTTGTCACATATCCATGATCAAAATAGAGTTTTCATGGAAAGTTGATGTGTTCATATTCCAAAAGTTGTGTCGATCTTGAATCTCCACTTTTTAACAAAATTTCGTAGGGGAGACCTTTGCTTAAATCAACCTAAATGCATATCTAAGGATAGGTATGAGGAAGCAAGTTACTAATTTCTAAAGCTAGGTTAATAAACTTACCCAAAGAAGCATCAATTACTTGTAGAGTCAAGTGACTCAAGTATTCTATGGATAAATTCAACAATATTAGTCATATCGAGACCTTTGCCAAATATTTAAAATAGGAGTTAAAATTTGAATGCTAGAGGTGCTTCATAAATAAATCAAAGGCCTTTACTAGCACCCTATATTCTATTTAATGTAGAAACAAATTCAAACATGAAAAATATTTTTACATTAAGATGAAAAATCCTTTTCCCCTTGCTTTATTTTGATTTTGGTGTAGCCAACTACTTAATTAGGGGGATTCACTAATTAGGCAATATTATACCAGGTAAGTTCATATTAGAGGGTTTAAAATTCTAAAAATGAAAGTAGTACATTTCATAATATATAAGGATAAATGGGGGATTTTTTATATATATATTAAGAACATGGAGACTTAGAATTAGGTATGGAGCGGGGTTGACTTAGGTATAGTAGAAGGGGAGAGGTGAAATGTTTGAATAGTTAGTTTCAAACTACACTGTTATGCATGTTTTAAGATCCATAATAATGTATTGATTCTCCTTCAAAAAAATTTCTTCCTCTTTATTTTTCGATGGTCAAAACCCTTTCCATGACATGGTAATCCCTCACATTTGCAATAGTTTATAAGGTTAATTGAAAATTATAAGGCTTGGCATATCTCATAGCTCTCCTTTATCAATGTGATGTGTTTACTCTCCCATCAATTCAAACTTGGCAAAAGAAAGGACTTGACCAAAAATATCAATTAAAAATTGGCAAAAGTAAGAACTTGACCGAAAATTTCATTAGAAATCAAGTATTTGACCAAGACATGAAAAAGTTACCTAGTAAAAGAACTATATGATGAATCTCGATTACGCAGAAACAAATAAAGAATCATAAAAATTTGTGCATTTAGCTTTTAGAAATGATTTTGCCCCCCACCAACTAAAAACAAAATATAGACATTGATATATTAATGACTCAAACCCCAACCTCTTTGCCAAAGAGAAAAGAAGAGAAGGTATGATTTGGGAAAGGACTTGTTTTATTAAGAAGTGGCTTGAGATAGCGGTTGGTAAACATTGACTAAATTAAACTAACATTGAATAAGGGTTGTAGGTGTAAGTTTGTTTGTAACCTATTGGATTTGCTTTTTTCCTTCAATAATTTGGAAAATAATAGGGATAATGTTAACTTTGTCTCATATTATTAGTCAAAGATAAATGCAATAAAATATGCCTATAAAAAGAAAGTGGATAGGAGTATTGTTAAGGAATGTGCATATATTGATGGTCTTTTTAATTTTGTTTTCTTTGGTGTTAGTTGTCTCATATAAAATCATAATTATTAAGACTTTCCCATAAAGCAACATAGTTATGCTATTAAATATTAAGACGACGCGGGAAATTTTCCATAAAGCAACATAGTTATGATATTAGAGGCGTCCATAAATTTTATGGAAACACGTCAATATTGTAATATGCAAGTCATAGTCAAACATTGGAACTTCCTTCATCTCATCCTGATCCAATGTGGATTTGGGGTAGCCACCACAAACTGGATTTTGGGCTGCTTATCCTCCGCCTCCCTGACAGTTCTAATCAACGACGAGGCGACAAAGACTTTCCACAGCGAAAGAGGACTGCGACAGGGATGTCCCCTCTCACCCCTACTCTTCATTCTAGTCTTAGAATGTCTCAGCATCTTGTTAAAAAGAAGTAAATTAGATGGCAATCTAACGGGAATCAGAGTTTCAAGACTGACTCAAATCTTACATTTACTTTTCGTAGATGACGTGATAATTATGACATCGGTTTCCATGGCTGAATGGAAAGAAATCTTTACTGTACTAAATGCTTTCTACTCTGTTTCAGGCCTAAAAATAAATTATCAAAAGTCTTTATTCTTGGCCACAGGTGCGAGGGCAGACTTCCTATCGGAGTTAAAAACACTCTTTGGCATTGATTCTCGAGATCTTGAGATGGGCTTCACCTATCTCGGTTTCTTTATCAAACCAACAAACTACAAAGCAAAGGACTGGGGCTAGTTATTTGATAAGTTTGCACGCATAATTCAACATTGGTGCAATAGATGTTTGTCCATTGGCGACAGATATATTTTGATAAAGGTTGTCCTAGAAAGCCTTCCGGTGTATTGGATGGCGCTGGCATACATCCCACAATCAGTGCTATCAAAGCTACGCAAGATGATCTTTTCCTTTCTTTGGAAAAATAGCAAGCAAAACAGAGGTCTCCATTTATGCAGATGGGAAACTCTCTCAAAACCAAAAGCACTAGGTGGATGGGGCCTGAGGAACCTACACCTATCCTACCTCGCCCTCTCAGCTAATACACTTTGGCGCATACTGATGGCTCCTGGCATCTGGCACAATCTTATAAAAGACAAATACCTTGCACACTTGCCGGTTCACTCCTGGCTCAGATCAGCCACCCCCTCTCCACTGAGAGGCTCACAGACTTGGAAACACCTTCAAAGAACACTCCCTATTCTTCTACATTGGATCGCATGGCTTCCTGGAAATGGTTCTGCTATTGAACTTGGTAAAGACGACATCCTCGGCATGGGAATAAAGGCCCAACTCTCCTCTAGACTGCTGGAGTGCCTACATAATTTAGGCCTCCATTATCTCTTTCACATAAAAGCTCCCCACAGCTGCTGCACTCTTGGTGAAACCTGGAAAACTAGCTCCTCGCTGTTATTAGACGGAGAACTCTTGGTGGAATGGATCAGATACACAAAACACCTAAATGAGGCGGGCATTTGCCTACAGGAGAGACCGGACAAGCTCATCTGGACGAGCGGCGATAAATCTGGTTTCATATCAGTCTGAAATATCTACAAAGCATTGACAGAGGAAATATGGCCCACTCGTGATCAGACCTAGAGAAATCGGCTGTGGAAGTGGAATTGTCCGCTGAAGATCAAATTATTCACTTGGCTATTGATGGAGAACAAATTGCTAGTCTGGGATATCCTCCAAAAAAAGGGTTGGTCAGGCCCAAACCGCTGCATTTTGTGCAAGGAGAACAGTGAAACCTCATACCATCTCTTCGTGAGCTGCACCTTTACTCAACAAGTCTGGAAACAAGTCTCAAAGACACTAACAATAACCACACAGTGGCAAGGTAACACGACGTCCGCCTGCTTCAACTCCTGGTGCAAAAAACAACAACTCTACACCCCGCTGCCAGCCACTAGCTGTTGGTATATTTGGTTGTCAAGGAATGCTGCCATTTTTTAGGATAAAAATCCCTCGACAAACTTCGTGACACACCGCATCCTATCATCTGTCGATCGCCCTCCCCCCCCAACACGGCCCAGAAAATCTGCAGATCAAACACAACTTTACCTTTCGATAAAGCCATCGCCTGGTTCGATGGAGATGCTCAATTAGACGGAACACTTTGCGGGGCAGGAGGACATATATATATCAGCTCACAAACCTCCTACAGATGGACACTCAACGGAGTACATGGAACCAACACCAAAGCCGAACTTCTGGGGGCATGGGCTTCCCTCATCCTGGCTCAAAGGCTGAACATTGAAGACTTGCTACTCCTCGGAGATTCCAAGGTCATTATTGACTGGATAAACGACAAGGTCGAGCTCCGATCTGCAGCCCTGGAGTGCTGGAAAGAGAGAACCACGGTAGCAAAAAGGCTCTTAAAGAGCTTCACTGCCTTCCATATCTACAGGGAAGAAAACAACACAGCGGACCAGCTCTCAAAACAGGCTCTAACCCAACCTCCTGGTCTAATAACTTTTTCCTGTTGGGAGGATGGCATAGAGGGCCCCTCCATTCAACTCAACCTCTGATGTGGTTGGCGCCAGGTCTCCAAATACCCACTGGCATTAGAGTCACTGTTCTGGTTACATTACTTCCGGGCTCCGAATGACCACTTGGTTTATTAGGACTCTGTTTTTGGTTACAGTTTCTCTCGGGCCTCTCGGGGTCTTCATGGAATAGACACATGAAGTCTGATTTCTACGCGTTTTATGAGAGGACATCGAGGCACTTTTCATACCACTGATCAATCTTTTCTATCTGTGTTTGATCATGGCAGTTATCTGACCGACAACCACTTAAACTCAGCCAAAGAAAAAGTCAGTGAGCGGGCATGGCAGTTTTCTGCTCGTTCATAAGACTGTTTTTGCATGACAGAGTATCTATTCGGGTCTCGAGCTACCCATAGAGAGCACGGATCATCTCTTTGCAAGACTATTATATGCATCACTGTAAAATATTTATATACTGCTGTTTATAAATGAGTAACTTTTTCCCGTGGAAAAAAAAGTCATAGTCAAACATTATTACAACTAAGTAATTTTATGTGAGATTCAATATAAGTAATTTTTTATCATTTCAATTGTTTTCATTAAATTTATTTAAATTATATTTATATAGGTTTATAAATTATAAATTTATAGTCTATAGTTGAAATTGGTAAATTTGTCTAAATAATTTTTAAAAAGTACGATAGTATTAAAAGATATTTTTATGGATTTATAAATTATAAATTTATAGTCTAGAATTGAAATTGGTAAATATTTGTTTAAATCATTTTCAAAAAGGGTGTGATAGTATTAAGTAATGTAAACGAAGTGGGTCAATTAATTAAATAAATTAATATATATTTTTAAAAAATTGAATATAAAAAACACCATAAAAATTTAAAGGAGAATGATAAGGGTTTTATTCATTAAATAACAAGAATGAGAAAGGAAAGAGTCAAATTAAAAAGATGAAGTTAAAAGTAACAAGTACAGTATTGGTATGCGCTATACTTGTCGCATGAATTCTGTAAGATGGGTTTCCAACTTTTGACAATATATATAAAAAAATAAGAAATATTTATTACAATAACATTGTGGGAAGTGAAGGCAGCAATAAGACTTCAAAGTTTTTGGCCAATAAGATATCAGTTAAATGAGATTTAAAATTTTAAATAAATCATTATTTTTTAAAATTTTAGATAAAGGGGTGTATATTTTATGGTCAACCATGAATTAATAGAAAGTCAAGCCTAACTCAAAGTTATATACCATGCCTATCCGCAGGTATAATAAGAGTATGAATTTAAACATATGGTTAAATATATAAAATATATGTAACATAGGTGTAAAGGTAAAATTGACTAGGAAAAGGTGAAGAAAGTGATGATTGTAAACTAATAATTAAAAAGATGAAAGTAAAGGGAAAAAAATGGTTCCCGCTAAAGGGAAAAGTAATTAAAAAGATGAAAGGATGAAAGTAAGAGGAAAAAAATGGTTCCCATCTAAGGGAAAAGTAAGTAAATAAAGAAAAGAAAAATTAAAGTGGTTATTAAATGNAAATGAAAAGAAAAGATATTAGGAATTATTAATATTATTGTGATTGGTAAGATAAACAAATGATATTAAAAATAAAGTTAATAAAATGAAAAGAAAAAATATTAGGAATTATTAATATTATTGTTAAAATGAAAAGAAAAAATATTAGGAATTATTAATATTATTGTGATTTGTAAGATGGAAGATAATTGAATTTTAGGATTCATTAAGTTTATAATCATGTTTATTATTAATGTTTTGGAGATTTTTCAATTTCAATGGCTAGTTGTTTTCATTATTAATATTAATCATCTTCATTATTAATGTTTTGAAGATTTTTCATTCTCAACAAGTTCTATAATGAGTTAGGAGAGGTAATATTTACTTTTAACTAAAATTTTGATTTACCTTAAGCATATAAGATATTTAAACATCAATTAAAGATTATTAATGTTTTGGAGATTTTTCATTCTCAACAAGTTCTATAATGAGTTAGGAGAGGTAATATTTACTTTTAACTAAAATTTTGATTTACCTTAAGCATATAAGATATTTAAACATCAATTAAAGTGCTAAATAATGATAAATTTGATTGTTTGATTATAATTGGTGTATAAGTGTATGTTATATATATATTTTTAGCTTAATTTTAATAGATTAATTAATTTAAACTATATTATAATTTTACAACACCTTTTCCGCTTTCATTAACAAGTTCTCTTTTGAGGTGTCATGTAAAAAGAATAATAGAAAAATCAACCCTTGGTATGATAACAAATGTAAAATTGCTAGGAAAGCCATTACATATGCTTCTAATGAGTCCTTAAAACCCGATAAGATAAATACATACAAATCCCAAATTAAAATGAAAAAATGTATTATATAAATAGAAATCAAGAGTGGATTTTAGATGTATCTAATCTTGATATTAAGAAGTTCTGGAGCAAATTATGATCCTTATAACTACATAAAATAATATGATTATCTTGAAGAAATGGAATTCCTACTTTCCATTCCAAAAGTTCCTACAAAGGACGAAGTTTTGTTGTGGAAGACATATAGTTCAGGGTTAAGTGGCTTGCAAATTGGAAAGATAAGGACATTGAAGGCTACCAAGATGAATTTTTTAAAATTGGAGGGCCTATTCTCATCCCTCACATAAACAAGCTCTTCAATTTAGCAGTTAAGAAGGGCTTCCCTAAACCTTGGACACAAATCCTCACCGTACCTATTTTTAAAAGTGGGGACAAAAACATTCCCCCTAATTATAAGACCATTATGATTAGCCCCATTTTAGCCAAGTTGTACATGATTTTTTTGGAAAGGAATATTAGCCTATGGCCAGAAAGCCATAGAAAAAGAGCTAAAGGCCAGGCCAAATTTAGGAGAGATCATTCAATTATGGACCACCTTGTCACACTTAGGATCATTGCAAAGGAGTTCCACAATAATAAAACCAATCCCCTGTGTTGTTTAGTTGACTTTAGAAAAACTCTTGACATAATACCCAGGACAAACCTTTGGGATAGGTTTGAAGAGATAAAAGTGCATTTCAAGTTGAGGGTTGTTGTAATAAGGTTGTATGAGAATGTTATTGCCAAGTTTAAGAACATTGAGGTTTGGTCAGAAGAATTTAACTGAATTATTGGAGTCAAGCAAGGTTGTCCCTTGTCCCCTACCCTTTTTGGCATATACATTGACAAGTTAGAAGATTGTTTGGAAGAAACAAGTTGGTTCATCCCAACTCTCATGGGTATAGTCACCATTATTATTCTTTATGTTGATGATATTATTCTTATGGTGAGGATTCCCCATGACCTTGGGGACAAAACATCTAAGGATCCTCAAGGATTTCTACTCCAATACATGTATGATTGTTAATACGGACAAAAAAAAAGTCATGATAATTAAATCTAGTAAGATCACCTATGATAATTCCGTATATGACAACAACAACTTGGAGGAAGTGCCTTCATACAAATATCTTGAAACCAATATTCACCACTAGCTCAATTGGAATTATAACATTGATAAAAGGATTAATGGAGGGTGGGAAGATTATTATGGGCTTGAAAACAATTGTAAATCAACGAATCTTTGGACATGGATAAGAAAAAATCCTTTTTGAGATTAGTAGAAAAAGTTAGAGCAAATCCAAGAGAATTTTATAACCGATAGTCTTAAAATTAAAGGGAATTCACCATATCCCATCCTCATAGAATCAAGCCTTTCCCCCATTGAGAGAATGACTATGACCACCTATTGTATAACAACAAGTTAAACAACATGGAAGACAAGAGGATTCCTAAAATTGCTTCAAACTCCAACCAAAACCACATCCGGCTCAAGCAAGGATGGCATAGGATGCCCAATCTTGGCTAAACCAATGGTGAATAAAGGAAGAGATAATATTGCAAAGTAAGGATAATATTAAAACTATTATTACATAAAAATTTAAGGAGAAATTTTGGTGCGATAAAGAGTTAGAGGGAAAAATAAAATTAAGATATTATAAGGAGGTAATCAACCCTAATCTAGAAGATAAAAAATATCTCTCTGTTTTGACAAGTGTAAAGAAAAAAGTAAACATTGCTAAAGTAAGAACACATTCTCATGTGATCAATAGTGAAACTAGGCATTGATTAATTCCCAAAACGTCATGGGATGAAAGAGTCTATCACCTTTGTTGCACTTAGAGGGTTGAAGATGAAAAGCACTTTCTCTTAGAATGTCCAAGATATACCAACATTAGGTCTCAATTTCAAAAGATTTTTCACACTACCAACCTTCCTAACCTTTTAACTCAACAAAACTATGGTGATCTTGGAACGCTTCTCTTTTTTTGTTGTAAGAAAGTAGTTGTATTACCTTTCAAAATCAAAATTTACATATAAGGTATGAGACACTGGTGTTGAGGTTGCCATGAAAGGAAACCAACACCACCACCAAAGATAAAAGTTCCATAATCTTCTGCTAATTCTGTTGTTTTATAACAGTCTGGCATGATGCACATTCAAAATATCTAAGCTAAGCCTATTTCTAAAACAAGAAAGATAGCTTTGTGGCTTGATAGGCCAGATAGAGGCCATGAGAAACAAAAAATAGTAGACCATGATAATTACCTGTTTGTGTATCTATATGGGAAAGCATGCTCTAATGTGTCTGACCATTTCAACTCCATCGTTGCTTGAAGAATCTCCTCTGTCGTGTGGCACTGAGAAGGGTCTTGAGCTCCAGAATCTAGAAGCCAATCTAGATGCTTCTCCATCAACTCCTAGTGGAATTTCATTTATGCATTATCCTTGCGCAGAGCCTCATGGATTATTTCTCTCTGAACATCAGTGAAGCTAGGATGAGGTGGAGGAGTGGGGGAAGAACTAGAAGCAACATCTGGATTGGGAGGAAGCGAACCAGTGGTGGAAGTCAAGGGTGGAGCGTAAGACATTTTACGGTCTCTGTCTTCGCCTGTGGAATGAGGGGAACGTTGGGCCATGTTATTGTGGTAGGGACATGTGCAACAGGGATGCATAATGAAAGGAGGCCAACCACTCTGTGAATGTTGTGTTCCTTCTTTGATCAATCGTCCTCAGATTCTAGGCATGAAGTCAATGCAAAGAAAGTCACAATGAGGAAGAGAGGGAGTGCAAAAGGTGTGTGAGGCCAGAGTTCGAATCTCATAGTGAAGGAGGAGAGCAGGCTTGGGAAGAAGAGAAGGCGCTAGAAGATGGGCTCGCGAGGCCAAGAAAAGTTCAAAATGAGCCATATGTAGAGGATACGTGACAAAGTTAACCTGCGAGGGAGGTTGAGGAGCCATCAATTCCACATGAATTTTGTATAGGAGGGAGGACGACTTCAGGTGCAGTAGAAGACATGGTTGTAGGTGGAGCGTTACAAAAATATTCCCTTACGCACAAGTGAACTTTCCCTTGGATTATTGACCCCTAATACCAAGGCAGAAAAATACAAGTGGACACTAACATCCCTTTCAATTTAGTTTAACTAATTAGAAAGAGAGAGAGGGAGAAAAGGTGTGATGCACCTAGTTTCGAAGTTTGTCCTCACTGCTTCCAATCTGAGCTTGATCTCCAAACTCCTTAGCGCAAATTGACACCTGCAATGAAATAGACAACAAACAGAAACAAAGAACTCCTACTCTACAATATTAGATCAAACAAATTCATATACAAATATTGAAGGAATGGTAGACAAGCACATGCAAGAATACACAAGCTTGAAGGAAATAGGCCAAGTATATTAAATGAGAACTTAAAGGGAAACTTAAAAACATGGATGGTGTTGTATCAGCCTCGCCAAGTCATCCTCGTCCAACCCTTGCATGGATCCCAAGATCATAAATTTGATATATTTGTCTGTCTCCTTCCTCCCCTTCTCCATGGGAAGCCCTCATTATATAGGATTTGGAGGCTTAACCACCATGGAGAAGAACACTCACTAGATCCACTAAAATGGGATCTCCAAGATTTTTAGGGAGAAAATATTTCTCAAGGATTTTAGGGAGAAAATATCTCTCAAGGATTTTAAGGAGGAAATATCTCTCAAGATACACCAAATTAGGATTTTGGTTTGAGAAAATATCTCAACCATCCATGAGATTCTCAACCTCTCCTTGAGATTAGGAAACTAAATGTGAGGTGGATTCTCACACTAAATTAATTTCCTTTTTATGAATATTACTAAATAATTCATGTGCAAATAGTATTTTTACCTTCATATAATCTATTTCTCCTCCACATTGACTAGGGATTGTGACATATGTTATTTCATGGTGTCAATGTGTATGCGACACTTAGCAAGGTGTGTATGACACTTTTACGACGCTTGAGACACTTAGGGTGAGGTACTTTGGTGTGGAATTTTGGTGTGTAACAAATTTCCCCCTAAAGTGTGAGGTCAGAAGAGAAACTGATGGTCGAAACACTTTAAAAATTTTCAATGCAAGGGTGTGGAGTTGGAGAACCTGGAAGAAGCTGCAAAAAACCATCAAAACATATTAATATATGTTCCATTTCTGAGGAAATCATTCCTATGCTCAAAATACGAGATGAATCAAAGCACGACCGCCGACCAATACACTGCGGATCCATGAAAAATATTGACTAAGGATATGGCCACCAAAGATACAATGTGGATCCATACCTCCATGACATGAAATGATCGTAGCCACGAAAAATACAAAGTGGAGCTACAAGATGATAAAACATAACCACAGACCAATACAATGTGGATCTATGTGACAATGTATATATCAACATGCTCAAATGATCTCCTTCACAGCCTAGGAAAAGCAAATAACAGAGTGAACGCTCAACCCAAGGTCTTCATCCCAATCCTGATGTGGTACGAATATAGCCATGCGAATATATGATTTGATGTCGAACATGACACAAACCACTTGATTACCGATCATTGAGGTAAACCGTTAACAAGTGCGAGGGAAATCACCAATGATGTTAGTGACTCCCAAGGTACCCTAGTACATTCCAGTGAATGTGAATAAATGAGATAAGGTCTAACATTCATGGAATCATCTGATCAGAGGTCAATGATGTAAACCTATTTTCATAAGCGAGGAGGCCTTCCATTGAGGCATGCAGGTCCCAAGGTACTAACTGGTTTCTAAGTCTAATTCCCATATGATGTGTTGAAGTCGACAACAAAAGACTCATTGAAGGAGGGCCTTGAGGTATCCCCCATCACCGACACGAAAATGACACAAGAAAGTTGTGTAATATGGTGAATCGAATGAGTATGGATTGACATAGGAAATGGAAACTAACAATAATGCATATGGACGGTTTGAAGTGAAACTTCCCTTGGACATGATGAGGCATGACAATTGACTTGGTAGCATTGACTCGATGAGTACTAAGAATGTAATGTGATGAAAATAAGAGCACTCTTTGACTGGACGAAAAAGTATGGCGACACATGGAATTGGTATGACTCAGAGACAAGTGGATTACCCAACTATAAGACGAGACGAAAATAGGTGTCATGTTCAAGGGAGACAATAGCTTCCATAAAGGATTCCAAAAAACTTGACCCACTTCTTTCAATTTTTCCCCTACCCAGATAGATGAGTACCTCTTTTTCATTTAATGAGCTCGAGGAGGGTAACACATGCTTGATATAACTCACCTTCAGTAAGTTCCTCTTCCTTTATTTAACGAACTCGAAGAAGTAAGGGTTTGTTCCCATATGGGTCCTTCAATGTGTAGTTTAGAGAGTCCAAAGAAGGAAAACTCAGTGGTTTTTCGTGTTTAGAGAGTCTGAAAAGAACTTAAAGGTGACTCCATGGATGATTTTTTTGTAAACTTAGTCTCCCAAGCCCAAAAAAAGTGTAAAACAATACATGGGAGAACTCTTCTAATCATGCTTGACTAGAGTGTTCCTTTTTTGTAATTAGTCTAATGAGGCCGAAAAAGAGATAAACTATCTCTCAAAAGATTCCCTTTCAAACCTTTTAATGAGTGTGAAAGGAATCAAGATCACTCGACAATCTTTTCATGTTTAGAGTGTCTGAAAAGAGCTTAAAGGAGACTCCAAAGAGTTCCTTTTTCGTATAACCTTTACGAGTCTGAAAAGGTGATAAAAGTATACTCGGTCAAATTCTCATGTATTTACGAGCACGAGAAAGAACAAAGAATAAGCTCGGTAACTTATTCTCATGTATTTACGAGCACGAGAAAGAACAAAGACTAAGCTCGATAACTTCTTCTCATGTATTTACGAGCACGAGAAAGAACAAAGACTAAGCTCATTCTAGAAAAAGACTACTATGTTACGATGGGAATAAACTTCGAACGAGGATCACTCTTAGCAGCGTGTCTCTATAGAGGTAGTTTCCCCCACAACTTATTTGGCAAAAATTAGCGGTTTTTCTCTAACATGATGTCCAACAGCTGGAGACCTGCCCCCCAAGCGTCGTTTCCTCTGGAGACTCTTCTTCTTTCCTCATTTAGGTTTCTAGTTACTAATGGAAACATTTTCACTAGGCGGAGGAAAAGAAGGTTCAAGTACTCGATCTAGAGTGAGAATTGATTGTAGTGGAGGGGGGTCTGTTTCATTTTTTAACGAGTTTGACAGATACAATGAACTATTCTCATCAAGACCAGGTACTACCAAAGGATGAGATGAATCGAAGGAATGTCATAATTGAGTTGAAATCATGTTTAAGGTGGCAACCTACACGGTGGGAGGAGTAGGCAAAGGGAAAACCCCCATGAGCGAGGAATCCTTGAGAAGACCCACACCTACACTCTCAAAATTATTCTTTCCTAGAAAAGGGACATTATTTGTTGCGACATTGTTGAGATCTGGAGTTGTATCATCAAGTTGGTCAACAATGATAATATTTCCTTGATGGGGAAATCATAAGATACGAAACAACGAAGATGCGACGACAGTCATTACATAGAGCCAACTACGACCAAGTAACAAATTATAATCCATGGGCATGTTGACTACTTCAATATCAACCGAAATAATCTTACCCTTCAAAGTCACAATGAAAGATTACAAGAGTCTGTGAGGTTGGAAACCGTGTCCATCAAACACTTTCAGGGTGGTAGGGGACAGGGTAAGTGTAGGAGAACCAAAGGCTCTCCAACAAGGCAAATACATGACGTAGGTGGAGGATCCCTCATCCAAAATAGTACGATGGATGTTATTTCCACCAATCGAAAATTGAATTTGGAATGCTAAGTGGTGGGAGACTTTATCCTTAAAACAATCTAGGTTAAACGTAATCAGGTTCGACTCCTCAGGATCCATGGCTCCAATGGTTGATAATAGGGTTCTATGTTGATTTGGATAGTGTTGTAGAACTTTGAGGGTTGACATAGTGCAAGGTGCTTGCGCCAAATCTTTAACGATGTTTCAGTTTTGGGAAGCGCGGGCATTTGGATTAAATGTTTCTTTTCAAATTATTCTCTTGGGCAAGCGCAATGTTGTGTCATAAATTGTCTTCTCAATCTGAAGAGGATTGGAAGATGGAGGAGGATTAGATTTATAAGGATGTTCAACAACCTTCCCTTTAGTCTTATCACCTGGAGGAGTGTCATAGGTACTTGCACAAGTTGTGACATTAATATTCTTAAACATGTAAACCTCAGAGGCGCTTGTGGAAGCATCCCCATGGTGGGAATGACCAGAGTTTCCTTCTTGCAGAGGGACAAGGTTTTGTGAAACTAGATGTTGCTGTTGAACTGGTTGGGAGGTACCCTTCAAATATTTAGCGACAACCTCACGTTGAGGGAAGTCTTTCATGTAGTGGTATTCCTCAAAAATCATACAAGGAGATTTAGGTTTCCTTGTCCGTTGAGTATCAACAGACTTAGGATTATCCTTCTCGTTAGAAGGTTTCTTGGATTTTCCCTTATTTTTCTTCTTACCTCTTGGTTTCTTAGATGAAGTGAATTGGACCGCATTCACCTAAGAGGTTTGAGCAGGAGTGAAAGTAGTTTTGGTGTTTGGAATGGGACGAGATTCCGGAGAAGGTCTCGACGGATCATTCGACATACGAGGAGCATTACGGATCAAATTGTAAAGTGTTCCAAACTGGGAGTAAACCAAGTCCAAATACTGCACACAAATGATATCCTGCTCCTCAGTAACTATGTTTCTCATGGCAATATCGCGGGTGATGGGAGGCAAGAGTGACTTTGTAAAACAATCCACGAGGAGTTGGTCTAGAATTGGAGCTTTAATAAACCGTCTATGTCGTCTCCACTCATGAATGTGATCAGAGATGTGGGTGGAAGAGGATTGTTGAAGAGAGGTCAAAAGTTTTTTACTGGTCTCCTACCATAGAGGAAACTGAAAATGCGTCACGGAAGCCATGACAAGAGAGTTAAAGTCAACAAAAGAGTTATGTGGCAATTCAATGTACCATTTCACTGTCGCACCCATAAGTGTTCTCTGAAAAATTCTAAGACGAATGGAATAATCCATCAAAGAGTTGGAAGAAAAACATAAGTGGAAAGTCATAACATGATTGTTAGGATCCTCCCTAGGTTTTCCATCAAATTTTGGAATGTCGGACAATAATTTGGCAAGGATGGTGGGTCAAAACGAGGCATGAAGGATGGTATCATTTTTTAAACGTGACAGCTATGGCAGATCTAATGTAGCCAAGAACGGTAGTTGTCGGTTAGGTTGTTGATACTGGTGATAACCATATTTTGTAGGAACACCAGTAGGACTATATCCAGGTTGTGGCGAGGTGAAAAAAATAGATGGTCCTCCCATATAAGGTGGTTGTCCGGGTTGTCCACCTATGTAAGGTGGTTGTCTTATTTGTCCACCCGTGTACTGTGATTGAACAGATGGAAATCCTACATACTGCAGTTGACCTGTTAGTCCCCCTATGTATGGCAGTGGAAGGGACTATTGTTTTTGAATAATGGGGTTTACAGATTGATAAGGCATAGTTCCTTGCGGAGGAATGCCCATCGAATTGGGTTGAGTCCTCAAAGGATTCACAACTCTTGGATATGGATGTCCAGGATATAGATCAGTGGTAATAGGGATAGAAGGACTTGTAGGAGTGGGTTTTCCCCAATCTTGTTGATGTTGCAACCATGTAGGTTTCCCCCCAGTAAAACTTTTCCATGCAATTGAAGGTTTCCCCCCACCTGAAGGTTGGCATCCCATTGAAGATTAACCTCCAATGTAGGGAGTACTAATTTATGATGTGTGAGATGGGGGTTGAGTAGCTTGTGTAACCATGGTTGTGTGAACGACTTGAATGCAGCCCATTCGACCAATGGGACGACCAAGTAAAGCACTTGGTGTGTGCATGTGTGGAAAAATGAACCAGGAATATTACTTGACTCATGTGTAAGAGGAGATGAATGCGAAAGTGGTTGAGTCAAGGCCACCTGGGTCACCGATGTTTCTGGTAAAGAATAAGAACCAATAATATCAACTATAGGATTTGTGGAAAAAGATGAATTCCCAAGTCCTTCAGGAAAACCAAAAATCGGTGGGTTTATGCCAAAATATGGTGTAATGGCGGAACCGGATGGTAAGTGATAAGAAGAATAAGAATCACCATATCTCGTGGATGGTGGATCAAAGAGTGGTTGTCCAAGTGGATTAGTAAACAGAGGATTCACAAAATATGCCAAGATTTCTGTGAAGGTTGGGACAAATTCTTCAACGTGATGGCCACTTCCAGGAGCGATGCTCCTAGTTTTAGAAGTGTGATCTGCGATAATTTCTTCATAAGAAATATTATGTTGTGGTTCTTGAGTGTCAAGTTCCATACCTTGTATATTGTGAAAAATTTGATCCTAAGGCCGACTATGAAATAAAAAGAAACACACTCTTATGAAAACTAAAAGCAATCAGCCAAGCAACAAAAGATTTAAGGATATTCTGAAGACGGGATATCAAACCACCAACAAAGAAGTGAGAAGAAGTTACCCCAACCTCCACATAACATCCCTTCTCGGTGCAAGAAACCCTCACTTTCATGGGATCACCCTCCAATGGTAATAAGAGTGTGATACGATGTCTTCCCCAGGTACTATGGGAATCCCCCCACAATCACCTCTGTAGGTACCTGGGAAAGGACACTAAGGTTACCAACTCACAGTCAGCCTCCGGGGGTGTACAGTCGACAATTGGGACCGAACGTATGGGAATAATATCAATGTACAAATCTCTTCAAGAGAAGTGAAGACAAGTGGGCTAGAAGGACTCCAGAGGACCCCAAATGGATTCAGAGTTCATGAAGCACCGAGACCAAATGAAACCAGTGGTTTCTCAAGAACAACCCCCAATATACGATCCATCTGCTATGATTGGTTAATATTTGGAGGGGTAATATTCACTGCTCTCCTGCACGTGACCTTGTGTTTAGCCCCTGTGTGAGAGGGGGTTCCCGGATATGCTTATATGAAACTTGGATTTATATTCTCTTTAGTGTTCTACAGTTTGTTTAGTAGTCTTGGACAGTTTACTCACTTCACCTAGTCCAAAGACCCTAATCCTAGGCTATTGTTGGTGTGCTAAAAACAAAAAATATTCGAGTTGATTTCATTAGTGCGTGGTTGATTTTAATGGATTTTAACTCAAAGGGTTCACGGAGATGAAACTGATGATGTGTAAGAGACTTGACTCCAATAGAATGCAAAAGAATGATATGTAGTTCTTTCTTTCGATGAATTCTATGTACGGGAAGGAGAATAGGTCTATTCTTCTTAACACAAGAAAGCACTCAAAACAATGCAACTTTCAATTTCTAGGATAAATATGATGCCAAAATACCAAGCAAATGTTTTTGAAAACTGAAATGCACATGCAAAACTAGCTCTTTTTCCAAACATAAACGAAAGCAAACTTCCTAATGAATGCAAAATTTCTTTGTTTGATTAACTATGCAAGGAGATATGCAAACTTTTCACTTCTTAACTTTTAGATGAAAGAGATCTAAGTTTGATACAAAGAACTACGAAGAAAAAGTAAATCAAACAAAGAGCACTCAAAGTGATGAGAACTGAAAGAAAACAAGCAGGGAATAACATGTTCAATCAAGAATTGAATGATGCAAAAGAGAAAGAAAAAAAAACACTCGTGAAAATCCTCAAATGATGAGCAACAAGAAACATAAATCAAGATAGGTTGTCATAAGAGTCCTAATCATCTAGAAAAATGAGATGTTTCAAAGGAAGACAAGAAGTCTCAATACCAAGCAACCTTTGCAAACCTTAGTTAATGAACAATCCTAATTAGTCAATCAATCTGAAATCTTTACGAGGCAAAGATGAGATAAACTCAAAAGGAAAATAGAACCAAGGGATCTTGTTAACCCAAGGGGACCAAAACTAAGAGAAAATTTTCAAACTCAAAGGATAAACATAAATGAGAGATAAATTCCCAACTCTTAGCAAAACAAATTCAATAGTATTCAAAGGTATTTGAGAAAAAAACCCCTCAGGATCAGACTGAGAAAAAGTGAGTAGAAAGGGGCAGAAAAACCCAGAAAAGGAGATTAGCGCTCCTGTTTCCAAAGGGACAAAGTGCTACAATGCTATGGTATAAAATACAGGGGAGTGTTGATCCTATATTGACGCTTTGGTGTACACAGTAGAGGAGCGTGGAGCGTTGATCTTCCCAAAAACTCAAAAAAGAGGCTAAAAACATAGAAAAATTTGCCAAAGACTCTGTGAAATCTTCAATGAACAAGAGAGAAAGGGAGGTAGATCAGAAACAAACAAAAAATAAGATCTAAATGTGGGAAAAAGCTCAGGTGATCCAAGGAAAGACAAGTCAATGTCCTTCCCCAGTGGAGTCGCCAATTTCTGTTACGAAAATATTCCCCTGCGGACAAGTGAACTTTTCCTTGGATTATTGACCCCTAATATCAAGACAGAAAAACACAAGTGGACACTAACATTCCTTTGAATTTAGTTTAACTAATCAGAAAGAAAGAGAGGGAGAAAAGGTGTGATGCACCTAGTTTCGAAGTTTGTCCTCGCTGCTTTCAATCTGATCTTGATCTCCAAACTCCTTAGCACAACTTGACACCTGCAATGAAATAGACAACAAAGAGAAACAAAGAACTCCTACTCTACAAGATTAGATCAAAAAAATTCACCTACAAATATTGAAGGAACAATAGACAAGCACATGCAATAATACACAATATTGAAGGAAATTGGCCAAGTATATTAAATGATAACTTAAAAGGAAACTTACAAACATGGATGGTGTTGCAACAACCTCGCCAAGTCCTCCTCATCCAACCCTTGCATGAATCTCAAGATCTTAAATTTGATATCTTTGTATGTCTCCTTCCTCCCTTTCTCCATGGAAATCCCTCATTATATAGGATTTGGAGGCTTAACCACCATGGAGAAAATCACTCACTAGATCCACTAAAATGGGATCTCCAAGATTTTTAGGGAGAAAATATCTCTCAAGGATTTTAAGAAGGAAATATCTCTCAAGATCCACCAAATTAGGATTTTGGTTTGATAAAATATCTCAACCATCCATGAGATTCTCAACCTCTCCTTGAGATTAGGAAACTAAATTTGAGGTGGATTCTCACACTAAATTAATTTCCTTTTTATGAATATTAATAAATAATTCACATGCACATAGTATTTTGACCTTCATTTAATATATTTCTCCTCCACATTGACTAGGGATTGTGACATATGTTATTTCATGATGTCAAGGTGTATGCGACACTTAGCAAGGTGCGTATGACACTTTTACGACACTTGCGACACTTAGGGTGAGGTACTTAAGTGTGGAATTTTGGTGTGTAACATGGAGTGAATTCTCATCATCGAGGCACCACCCTAGGAGAGAGGGGTGGGTAACCTGCATGCTGTCAAGGTGGACGTGGTTGTTGGATGTCACCCCATCCAGGGTTGGAACTCTTCTCTTAATTCTTTTCAAGAACATAAATAATTTTCTAAACAATTCCAAGCAATCTCTTACCTTCTTAAGGTCTGATAGACCAATTCTATCTCGGTGGACGTTAATCATCATCATGTTAATTTTAATTAAGTGATGGTGAAATTCCAAGTTTGATAGGATGTAACTAAGTTCTATTGTCAACTTGGTTTAACTCAAACAATTGTGAGATGTAGTGTTATATTCCCCACCCAGGTACTCTTCCTGTAAGTGATATGTTGAGCTCATAATGAGTATATTGTTGTAATGTCTTTGAGGCTTATTGTTGACCTAGCCTTGTTCCCTGAAGAATATAAGGTTTAACCTAGGAATCATCCTCGGAGTGAGGGGAAGTTCCCAGGGGTTTTCCTTGGGACATGTCACCTTAAAATTTTTTCTATGTTCTTCAATATGAAAAAACAATAATTGGATATGTTGTGTTTGACATTTTGGAATAGTTTTTATGATTTAAATTCATTCACTAATCAAATATATTTGTACAAATTATATGTGTGCCCATTATTGAGTGAAATACTAGCATTACACTACATTTATATGTGAGATTTTTTTTAAATGATTGAAATGGGTAAGGATTGAGAAAGAATGATAATAATTTTCATGGAAGGCAAACTTGTTGCAACTAGAGAAAGTAATTTTTTTTTTTATCTCATTTTGAGTGAAGTACATTTCCATATAATATTGACTAAGCTAGCCTAAGGGGTTAGCTAAATCAGTTGTCACCAATGTTGTCAGGAATTTAGTTAGTTTTGTGCTAGTAGGTGCTTGGTTTGAATCCCCATGCGTTACATGCACTAGTATACATTGAAGAAATTACTAAGGATGGCATCCATGAATGTCGGGAAGCATCTATTGGGTTTCTCTATGAGTTTTTTTGGGGATACAAAATGGAGTAAGCTACATTTTTCTTCATAATCGTTGCTAATTAGGATACAATTTGAAGGTTTCAATCATTTTTTTGAAGTGCATAGATAATTTTAGGGGCTAAATTTCATAAATGGGCTAATTTTCCATGGTTTCCCCCCCAAAAAAATTCGCCAATTTCCATTTTTTTCTAAGACTGATTAGCCCAAATTCCATAGAATAGAATTAATTTACTTGAAAAATCGCCAAAATTTTATAGAAACTATATAAAATCCTTAGAAATTTGAATATTTTTACAAAACTATCGCCAAACATTTTACATTTTGCATATTAAGGACTAGTAAGATTAGCCTAGGTTTCTACATTTTAATATAAATTTGTATCCTTAAAATTGCCCCTATTGATGTATCCAATGAATTCAATAGAATATGGATCATTTGGTGAAATAAATGGAAAACCTCATGGGGAAACCCAAGGGATGTTTCCACATTCATGGATGGCATCCCCAGAAAATTGATAGTGTAGACTAGTGCACCACAACTAGGGGGATTCAAACTGAGCACCTACTGGAAAAACTAGTGAAATGCTCGACAAGAATGGGGGAAATAGGTTGAGATAACCACCCCACCCCTCCACCCCCTTCTCTCTTTATGTATGTATGTATATTTTCTAAGGAAAAAATTGTAACCTTTCACTCAAGAATAAAAATGTTACATTATGTACGTACTAGAAAGCATTAATAAAATATAAGTATTAAATGATAGAAAACACTAATATCAAGATATAAGTATGAATAAAAGTCCATTAGATAACTTCATACCAATTGTGTCCTATACTATTTTACTTAAAATATCTTGTCTCTAAACCTACATGAAAAGAGAAAATTGTTCTTGAAGTATCTACAGACAATAATAGTCCATAACTATAACAAAAGAGTAACAATGCATTTTAGAATATCTTTCAAGAGCTTAAACAATTAGTATAAAAAATATTTTATGCTTGAGAGAGAGGAAGGATCAATATCCCCTCCTCCTTGTGTTCCTCCAATAGTAATACACCATGTAAATGTGTTGAACCTGCACAGAATAGATCTAGCTAAACAATAATACACACATTTGTAGAGATAATTGGAGAAGGAAGAAGAAGGAGAGAAAGAATGGAAGAATTCTCATTAACCATATTCCACACTCAAAGAGTGAATAATTTACAATAGATATAGGATACATGAGAAAATAATGAGCCATAGTGGTGGTCTAGAGTGATCTGGACACACACCAGCAGTTACGGGAGTGAACTGCCACCTAGTCTAGTCTCTCAGGCAGTTACGAGAGTGAACTGCCACCTAGTCTGAGTTAACTAGTCAACTAGTCTTTAGTTAACTGACTGAACAAAGAGTAGTAAGGAGTTAACTCATGAAATCAAGGGTAATGTGCCAGTCTGGTGATGATCCCAAGGAAAATGTGCATTAGCATGGTGATGATCCCAATATTGCATGGTGACAAAACCGATGCAGCATCTAAACTCAACTCAACTAGTCAAACTGAAGTGTGAACTGAAAGAGAATATTCTCCAGGTGGAATATTCTCTCCTAAAATATAAGAGACTGGATAATGACTAATTATGACTAATAAACAAATAAAATCCTTAGGAAAAATAAATCCTAGGTGTGTGTGAAGTAACTCCAACACACCAACCTAGCCACTAACGACTTCCTTGGACAATGCATCTTTTTGTTTCGTATTCTCTTTGAAGACATGAAGGAAATTGAATCTCTAAATTGTGCATCAATTTTTTTAATATGTTGCAGCAAAGGGAATAACAAAGGGTATGGGTAGTTGAATCAGTAGTTGACAACCTAAAATAACATTTCCAATTTGAGATTGACAAAGTACTCATTGCAATGATATATTTTTTTCCTCAATTTTCATAGTATCACTTAATGAAAACCTTTGGAAAATTAAGTCACTCACGTTCCCCACTAGAAAACCAACATTTTGATCCTTGTTGACCATTACAATATTATGATAGTCGATGTACTCATGATGGCTAATATTGAAATTATGTGATAAAAGAAACGTGGGCATTATTTTAGGTTAGGTATAAAAAATAGATGATGTAAAATCAACTTGTGAATTTGCAATATAAAGTGAAAAAAGAGGGTCCCTCTCATTTCATTTTAACGTGAGGCTTTGGGGTAGATATTCTTAGAGATGA
>SNQJ01S0038225.1:2004-41022 GCA_010110895.2 Picea sitchensis | reverse complement strand
ATTTTGAATCATCTTGTACTTGAACATTTAAGTGGGGTAAAAGGAGGTTGCCCCCTCGAAGAGGCTTATTATCTAAAATTATCTCTTTTTCAAGGAGTTGAGTACTTTTCCTGAGGTTTTTCTATGCTATCTTGATGTTTGGTTCTTAACAATTCAACTTTTTCCATTCCAGATCGACGGTTAATACTTAAATGTATATCAAATATTGATCTAATGGCTAGGAAACCATCTGAAGCTCCAGCTTCAGATCTGACGGTTGAGATTTAATCCTTAACAACCTCTGACTTCACCTCAATCTAACGATCCTGGATTGTCCCGAAATAAGAATGAATGTCTCTTGTGTGTCATATTTTCTAAGCTTTGATTAACATTCTTTCTTTTGATCTGTTCATCACTATTTCTCTTGAGCATTTAATAATTGTTTGTACATTCTTTTATGCACTGATCTTCAGTCATTAACCATCCTGAGCTATGAATTCCTTGTGCTTCATTACTTCATTACTCCTTTTGTACAAGGATCTTTGCATGCCTCGTGCAATCTAATACGTCGCCTCTCCTAAGATTTAGGTAGATTCCTCTACACCTCGCGCTATGTCTTCTGCGCAACTTACTACATTATTTCTCTTGAGCTTTTAGGATCTCAAAGACATATAATGATAACACCATATTGATCTTCTTGACCTCAATTCCATAATCAAAATTGATTATTTTGTTCCTCTTTGACATCAATGCCAACACCATAACACCATTTCCAACACCCAAGTCCACACTTAGGGAGGAGATCATGAAGGTTATGCATGATGCACCCTGGAAAGTGAATCCTAGGTACTTCCATACTTACCGATAGATGAGGGAAATCTTCTCATGGTAGGGCCTCGAGGATGATGTGTAGAGACATGTGAGGGAATGTGTGACTTGTCAACAGAATGAATCAAATCATACATATCCAATAGGATTATGGAAGTCTACACTCCTTTCAGGATAGAGGTGGGAAACAATGTTGACATATTTCGGTACAGGTCTACCAGAGGTTTATGGAAGGGACTACATTTTATGGAATTATTCATAGTATGAGGAGCCACAGGTAGCAGAGTAGTTCTTTAGGGATACATTTAAGCTTCATAGGTTTCCTGAGTACAATGATCATGAATGGGACAACACAACTCTTAGGACATTTTGGCAGGAGCTATACAGACTAGTTGGTACAAATTTGATCAGTGTAGCACAATTGGAGTTAGTGGGTGTGAGACATAGTGAACCTATATTTTGGATGTGGGTTCCATGAACTCATATGATTGGTCCATTTTATTTTTGGGATGTCAGGAGAGGAGATGTTGAAATTCATTCTATATGGAAGGATAGGTTTCCTTTTACAATTTCCAGGATCGAGTTTTTCAGTGGATTTGCAGACCTTGACTTCACTGGGATGCCTATGTAGGATATGATTCATGGTGATGGGCCTAGTCCTTACAGGTATTTCATCTTGGGTTTTAGCATAGGATATTTTCATCTAGGCACAATGACCAAACAATTATTATCAGAGTGGTGCAACGTCAACATGGTGGTTCCTTTCTAAGATTAGCTTGAGACCCTAGGATTACATTGTTTAGCAGTTCAACAACTGATAAAGAGGAGAGCATGTTTTACTTTCAGGATTTTACTATTGGAGTGCATGGGATTGGTTTTCTTGATGATCAATTCTCTGAGGAGTTGACTGAGTTTTCGCAGTATATGATTTATCTACTTATTGATAGTATTTAGGAGACCTCTCGTGCTAGTACCTTGAAGGACAAATCTTGGAGTAGAGGGTGCTTCACTTCTTCTAGATTGGTTTGGGACCTAGGGATCACTCTCAATTTCAGTTTGTGTAGATTTTTTTATCTTGTGGTTGAGATAGAATTTCTTGAGAACAAGCAATCTTTAAGAAGGGGGGACTATAATGTCCCCATTTTTGGGTCCCATTGCTTTGTGATTAGATATGACTTTCATGGATTGGGTCAGCATGATCAAAGGGGTAGTTTAACATTACCAATGAATTGATAGGGTTTATATGGGTTATATTATTCTGATCCATGCTCACTCATCAAATTTCACCATCAGGATCACTCCCATGCCATCAATTTTTGTTCCAGATCATTTGGACTATTCCCATAATTTTGGGAGTATTATTGAGCATAATTTAATTAATCTCACTCATAGTGTTATTTTAATCAAATTATGTGAGATGATACCTTAGTGTAATAGCTCGTTGGAACTGTGATAAAGAGATCTAAAGTTTGGGGTGATGAAAAGTGACTTCCATTCCCCGAATATGTTTGTAAAGTCAAATAAATCACTTTTTGGAATAAAAAGTTATAATAAATTAATAAAGTGATTTTAGAGAAAATATTAAAGATGAATTAAAAATTCACTTGAGGAGAAAAAAGTGAAAGGGGTATAAAGAAGATATAGGATCTCATTTCCTCTCATGGTGTTGATGATATTTCTGATTTGATTTGGAAAGCTCTCGGAGCCTTTAGGGGTTTGGAGTAAACCTTAGTTTGGATTGGTTTCGATGGTGAGAAATCCACCCTAGCTAATCTGGTTTCGGTGGTGAAATATTCCACCCTAGCCATTGATTGGGAAGGCCATTCATTTTTTCCACTAACTTTCATTGTTGAGGGAGAAGATCTATTGTTCACAGCAGCCTAGGGTTTAGAGGAAAATATATATTTCTTGTGTAGGTTGAATTCCATTTTTAGGAGATTGATTTTTTTGAGGGAAGGTATTTTGTTACTTGCAGAGGCTGATTTGTGGAAGTAGAGGCCAAATACAATTTATTTAGGGAGAGTCTTGATATGGGTGTTGAGTTTCTTGCTATTGGGGGATCGAATTACCTTGCTCGACAAGTTCTTGCTCTATTGGGACGGATGTTTTTATCAAGGAGGCCGGGTTTAATTGTTTGTTGGTTGAGTCTTTGTTTTTTGTCCATTTATAACAGCGACAAGGAGTATGGCCATCATGACTGCACCATGCATGCATCAATCATCTCAATGCAAGTATGGAGCACACATAGTATATGTGTCAACATTGCATTTCACTAGCATCGACTTTACCACTAACAACTCTACTAAATAGTTAATTGGTTTTATTATATTGTTATAAGTCTCATAGAAAATAATAGGTATGAATCAAACATTGTGACAATGTCCTCCTAAAGTATTGTTAGCATCATATGTGTCGACACAAATCCACATTGAGCATCATCTCCGTTGTGTGAGACTGTCATAAGAGCATTGACTTTACCACTAAAAATAATTATTAGAATGAAAATCAATAAGTATTATTATAATTATTATAATAATTATAATTGTTATAAAAAATTATTAATTATTATTATGATTAAAAATTTTAAACTATATACAATAATTNTGAAGGGTAGTGGTGGTGATTTGGTGGGATGGTGATGGCTTCACTTAGATATAAAGACACCTTATTGCCCACTTCTTAGTATATTTGTCGGTGGAGGAGAGAGAAGGAATCACTCTAGGTGGAAGCTGGGTGGGAAAGCCTAGCCCTATTATTAGGAGTGACAATAGAGGTGGTGCAAATGAGCAGTGAGATATGCATTTTCAAAGGGAGAGAGGATTATGGAAAAGTGCATGCACAAGTGGTGGAGGTTCCATTCTATATTGGTAGGCTAAGAAGAATTGGAGTGGGGAGTGGGGAGTGGTGACATACCTATGTGGAGATCTATGCAATGAAAGGAGGGTGCATGGAAGAGGGAGTATGTGGCTCTAATGCATGGGATGGAGGTGGATTTTCCATGTAGTCATCATCGGTTATGACCAACAGGGTTCGAAATGTTGGTTTTCTAGTGGGACCTATTTAAATGACTTAATTTTTCCAAGGTTGTCATTCAGTCATACTATGTTAGAATAAGAAAAACAAAGTATCATTTTGATGAGTACTTCATCAATGTCAAATTGGAAATCTGATTTGAGGCTGTCAACTACAGATTCAACTACCCACACCCTTTTCTAGGCCACTTACTATAACATTTAAAACAATTGTTGCACAATTTAGAGATTGAGTTTTCTTCATGTCTTCAAATAACATAAAATAACAAGGAAATGCATTATCTAGGAAAGCCATTAAGCCATTAGTGGTTAAGTTGGAGTACTAGAGGAACATATGGAGGAGTGGACATTAATCCATCCTCTCTCTTAAGAATAAAATCTTTTGTATGCTAATTTTGTAAGCTTTTGAAAGATATTCCAAGGTGGATTATTACTCTTTCCTTATAGCTATAGACTATTGTTATTTGAATTTGTAAATACTTCAAGGACAAATTTTTAGTTTGAATTAGGTTTAGTGCCAACATGTTTTAACATGACACAATTGGTAGGAAGTTATCTTATGGAGTTTTATTCATACTTAAGTTTTGATATTAGTGTGTTTTAGTATGTAATACTTATATCTTAATATTAATGTTTTCTAGCAAGTATATAATGTAACCTTTTTCTTCTTGAGTGCATGTTATGATTTTTTCCTTGGAAAAAGATGTACTATGTATGTATGTACATGTGTGTGAAGACTAAAGAGATAGAGGGGGGAGGGGTGGTTATCTCAACCTATTGTCCCTATTGTTGTTGATCATTTCACTAGATTTGTGCTAGTAGGTGTCGAGTTCAAATCCCCCTAGGTGTGGTGTACTAGCTTACATTGTCAATTTTCTAGGGATGTCATCCATGAATGTGGGAACGTCCCTTGGGTTTCCCCATGAGTTTTTTCTTATGTGTGTGTACACACACACACACACACACATACAAACATCCTCGATGAATTCAATGGAATATGGAGCATTTGGGATTTACAAAGTCAATCAATTTAAAATTACCAAATCCCAAATGCTTCTTTCCATTGAATTCGTCGGGCTACATTACTTTAGCAAAATGATTACAACCTTCAAATGTTATCCTAATTAACAACGATTATGAAGAAAAACCTCAGAGGGAAACCTAACAAATTCTTCCTTGCATTCATGGATGACATCTTTAGTAAACCCTTCAACATATACTAGTGCACCTAACCCAGGGGGATTCAAACTAGGTACTTGCTAGCACAAAACTAACCATATGCCCGACAACATTGGTGACAATTGATTGAACTAACTCCGACTAGCTTACTTTATATTATATAGAAATTTACTTTACTCAAAATGACAGAAAAACAATTTGACTTTTTGTAGTTGCAACGAGTTGACCTTACATGAAAATGGTTATCTTGACTTCTCATTCCTTATCCATTTCAATCATTTAAAAAAAGATAACATATTAATCTAGAGTAATGTTGGTATTTCAATCAATATTGGGCATACAAATTGTACAAATATGTTTGATTAGTGAATAAATTTTAATAATAAAAATTGTTTCAAAATGTTAATCGTAACATTTTTATCATTTTATAATGAAGAACATATAACTTTTGTTTTTTGAAGTAACATATATTGAGGAAAACTCCCAGGAACTTCCCCTCATTTGAAGGATGGTAACCAAGGCAATCCCTAAGTTTTTTTAGGGCACAAGGTTATGTCAATAATAAGACTCAAAGGCGTAACAACAATATACTCATTTTAAGTTTAACATGTCACTTATAAGAATAGAATTTTAGTAAAAAAGATAACATTACATCTCACAATCACTCAAACTAAATCCAATTGATAATAAAACTTAATTATAACTTATTAAACTTATAATTTCATCATCATTCAATTAAAATTAACACATATACGTATATTCTTTATTATGATAATGATATTTAAGATCCAAACTCAATTGAAAAATATAACTTTCACTATTCACTAAACTTAAAAAAATATGATTTTCAGTATTAACTAGGGCTTCAACTCCACACCTTCTTAGTGTTCACTCAAATGCTAAGGAACCTCAATCCCACACCCCCTTGTTGTTGTAATCATGCTAACAAGTTGGTATTCATATATGTGTTTGTGTTGTTTTATCTTAATGAAATGATTTTATTCATAATGTGTTCGTGTTGTTTTTGCTTTCTTAACTTCTATGTTTGATCAATTCGGTAGTATTCAAATAAGGAAAATATNTGACCAATTATATTATTAAAATTAACATAAGGGAAGTGGGATTAATAAAATAATGTGGATTGATATTCTTTTGTTATATAGATAGATGATAAGCATTACTTAGACAAGAAAATTGCAGAAGAAAATGTAGATTGATTGATGTCGCGGTTCCATTTGAAGTCTTATGCTCTTATCTCAATAAATTCATTGCTTCTAATTTCGTGATTGGTTGATTGAAAAGAGCAAAGAATCATCTTGAAAAGAAACTCGCAACATGGCAACATTGGAAATTTGTTATTGCATTTATCCAACAAAATATCATGAGGAGATTAAATGAGAAGGAGCTTGAGAATTGCAAGTGTGGTTTGGAGTTCTAAAATATCATGAGCTTGAGAATTACAAGTGTGGTTTGGAGGTCTAAAGAGATGTGAATGGACAATAACTAGCCATGAGACTTAAGGCATAGTCATTCATTGTTTGGTTGTGGAATTGATCCATTAAAGAATCCAAGAATTAAGAAAATAGTTTATTTGGAATGAGAATAGATTAAGTCATAGTCATTCATTGTTTGGTTGTGGAATTGATCCATTAAAGAATTAAGAAAATAGTTTATTTGGAATGAAAATACAATATGTTGGTTACATGCACTGAATCTTGGATTTGTCATTGTCAACATTATTTTATGTGGGTGATATGAATGAGCTTTATAAAGAGGACATATGGTTGGTGAATAACAATTTTTTTTTTGCCTGAATCTTGGATTTGTCATTGTCAACATTATTTGATTATTTGATGTGGGTGATATGAATGAGCTCTATGAAGAGGACATATGGTTGGTGAATAACAAAAAAATAATTGACTACACTATCAAAACAATTGCTTAGGAAACATGATTATCAAAGTACTTGGAATACAATATCATTATCAATCAAAATTTACAACAAAAACAAATACATATTTTTTTTTAATAATTATAATATTGATAACCAAATTCTTTAACAACAATCTTTTTAGAGATATCATATTTTTACTACTCACCTTTGGAAATTAGTATTAATTTTTTAATTTACTATGTAAAAAAAAAAAAAAAGATTATTACACACCTTTGGCATAATTATTACTATTTAAAAAAAATTATCATGTAAAAAAAGCCGATGCTTTTCAAATAAACATGAAAATTGTGCCGCGTTTGAAGGAGAGGAGGTATGAGGTTTAGGGTTTCAAGTGAAATTGGAGGGATGACGTGAATCGACAAACGAAAGTAGGATGATAAAAAGGGTGTAATTATAATTAAATAAATTATAATAAAGTTACAAATGTAGAGAAGGAAAAGAATGAATTAGAAAAGTTATAAATGTATAAAAAAATTGAAAATAAAAAGAAAAATGTAGTTTTAGGTTTTTCTATTTTTGAATATTAAATATATTTAATAAAATAGTTTATATATTATTTATACAAAATTTAAATAAATAGTAGATAAACAAGGCTGCGTGGCAGTTGAGTCCCTACCAAGGAGGTTGGAAAGCAAATTTTGAAAAATGGGATCGAAGTGTAAACGAAACGAAGTGTTTGGTGCAAAATGTATATGAGGGAAATGTTGTGTGCAAGGTGCATATTTTGGAAGATGGGGCAAAAGTAAATGACGGTTGGCAGGCCGAGCACCATCTAATTTTGGAAAGTATATAGCAAACATTTTTTTTTTTGAAAGTATATAAGAAAGTAATAAATTTGTTGACGGTGCAAGATTAAATTTGGAAATTTAAATGCATTTTCAATGTGGACTGGTGAAAGATAAAAATATATGATGACATAAAATTAATAGGAGATAAGAAATATAAAAATTTTAATGTATTTGTGAACATTTTCCATACGCATTGCTGAAGGATAAGAATAAAAGTCTAACATATTAAAAAAAAATGCACTTGTTATACAGAGTGCTGAAAGATAAGAGTAGAGTCCTTAGGATATAAAAATTTAGATGCATTTTTATTTGATATCTGTCAGAAAATAGAAGTTTGTTACATACCACTGCAAATTTTGAAATATACAAAAAAAACAAAGTGTGTTACATATAAACCGGAATTTTAATGTGTTTGTCATGTAGACTGGGATTGGGGCTCCCGCAAACCATTAGAGAAATATTTACAAGAAACAAGATTGTGGAAAGAAGATAGAGTGGAACAACTGCAAAAGAAAATAAATGGAAAGGTATAAGTGTTTGCCTATACATGTTTATTTAAGAAAGTGGAATAACTGGGTTGAGAAACAAAGAAAGATGGGATCAGTAAAATTACAGTGAGGGTACATATGAGCGCTTTGGCTATTTGTTTGCGACTGCCCTTTCATTGGTGTCAACGACGACTGCGGTTTCAAGGATGTTCTCCACGGCTGCTGGAATGATGGAAACTGCCTATTGTCTTTCATTGGCGGCCTGTTTCAATTGCCTTTCAACCCATTCTTCAATGTACACTCTCATTGGGGCGATGTTGATCTCATTCCGGATCTTGATGTTGAAAAGATCGTTTTCTAATTCCTGGAAGTCGATAGAAAGATTAGAGAGAGCCTGATGAATTTCCTCATTCTGTACTGCATATTTGACTAGCCAGTCATGGAATGAGATTGATCAAATTGAAGGATGTTGTAAAACTTTCTAGAGAGAAGGTATTCAACATAGCAACCTGTTTATCGAACTCTTCTCTGGTTAAGGACAAGGAGTTTGCGATTAAGAGGGGGTCTTGGAAGTTGTTTTTTTTCCCGGTTAAATGTATATTTGACAGCTTTGTGAATAATTTATATTTCTTTGATATGACTTGTTCACATGACTGAACAATGAGACGTAGGTGATTTACTTTTTCTTTCCAACATGCATTCAATTGGCCGATCCAGTTTTTGGATGGAAATTCTTCTTCTCTTCTTTTTGTTTTTGTCATATTGTTGACAATCTTGCCAAAAGGGATGGCCGTTTTTAAGAAGAAATTTTCTTCATCTTTTAATTCGGCTTGCAAAAGCTCGAGCAAGCTATGTGCCCTGGTTCTAAGGGAAGCGATGGTTTGTGATCTTTTCCAGGCATCGATAACCAGTTCCATTCTTTTTGTGATATTGTTTTCCACATATCCTTTACAGGATGTGAGCAGGGTGGAGGGTGATTTTACATTGGGTGCAGGGGTGCCAGGCATGGCTATTGCCAAAGGACCGACACACAATGGCATAGGAAAGAAAGCGCCTTCCAATTCCTTGACTCAGTCCTTCAATATGGCATTGTGGGTCTTCATATGTTCAATCGAGTCATGAAGTGATTCTGTGGTCACGGTGTGAAGTTGATAGATTTGGGACGACCGCATGTTGGCAACGTCAACCTCTGAACAAGATTTGCCTTTGATATTTTTAACATTTTTTTTCTGAAATATCAATTTTTTGTTCCGACTATCAAAAAAAACGCTTTGGAACACGAAGGATTCATCTTCGTCAAAATTTTGGGCAACGGATATGTCCATTGGATGGTTATGGTGGATGGCGTCCTCGGGATGATCAAAGAAGGGGAACATGGCATCCAGACCAGTGTCAATTTCCATGTTCTCACTCTGAATTTCCGGGTCTTCTGCCTTCCCCACATTTTTTTTTCTCTTCTTCTCCACTGGAAGCTTGTGAGAACTATCAATTTTAGAGTGAGGAGGGTTGTTATCATCTCCTCCATTTGAAGAATTCTGGGTTTCTTTGTTGCTGTGATGGGCCATTCGAGCGATGCTCCGGGATGTCGTACTTTTTGGAGTGGTATTTGCGGATTGAACACTCTTGTCACTGGGGTCTTTCCCCTATTGCGTGTACAATTTGGTGCAACTTCGCACTGTCTCTATGTCGCTAGCATCAGAGGTAGGCCCGTGGCTGTCTCTGTTTTTGGGCAGGTGTTTATTTACAAAACAATCGCCGAAGCCAAGTGAATGTAAATGTTGTCTAAAAATATCATGGGGTTCGAATCCTTTTATGTGTTCAGCATATCTGAGGTTGGAGATACTAAAATGTGTTGCGAAATTGTCAAATTTGTTGACGTTTTTCAACACGAACTCCCCTATTTTCCAAGGCATAGGAATGAACTGTTTTTTTTTCTTCCTTTGGAATAGATGGAACCAATAGCTGTATTGACGTGCTACTTCTGCAATAAAAATTATTTCCATAATGTGACATGGAAGGAGAGCAGGTTGTTCCGTGGAGCCAAAAATTCTTATGACAGTGTAATTATCCAAATGTTGGACTGTTCCCTTTTTGTCCAAAAAATTAGTTGCCTGTTCAGATAAGGGGGGAGCATTTTCTCCTAAAAAGAAAAGTTTGAAAGAAGACAGGAAGCCATTAAAAACCTCATAAAAATAGTGGGAATCCTTGTGCTTCCACAAGGCCTGGTACCAGAACGTTACTGGGTGGAAATCGCAGTTGACATTCTTGGACAGAGATAGTTGCGAAAATCGACAGGAATGTGCTATCGTAAAAACTAAATAGGATGACATATAAATTTTCTTTCCCCTTTTGTAGCTTGACAATTGGGAAGAGATTTCATAAGAAATTATCCTTCCCCATTAAAAAATGGCTTGTTCTTTGACTGTGAAATACAAAATGTAAAGAGCCATGCGGGAAACAGTAGTTGTGGATTCCTGTCCCGTTATTCTTGTAAACAAACAGGTAATTTCGCGAAAAGGATTTTTAAATGAACTAATTTGCATGCTTGTAATATCTTGAGGAACTAGATCCGGGTTTTCCAAAAAAAGGGGCAAGAGGTCCAATCCGTTATTATGCTTTGCTAGGAACTGTTTGCAATATTATCCTTTGAACGTCAATGTTGGCTCGGGCATTTTCATCATCTGTCGGAAGAGCTGAGGTGACAAAGAAACAAAAGAGCGGTCGTGCAGTGGAATAATTCTTTTCTCTGCAATAAATTTATCGGCACACCAAGAGACCAGGTCCTTACAGTCAAAAACCTCAGGGACACAGCCTGCATGAGCAATCTCGGAGGTCCAAATTACTTGGTTCTCTGCGGCTGAGGTTGAGTAATAAGAAAATGCCCTGGACCAGTGGAAGTTTTGGTCATGATGGACGAATATGTTCACTGTATCTC
The DNA here is from genome assembly GCA_010110895.2 of Picea sitchensis. Taxonomy (NCBI): domain Eukaryota; kingdom Viridiplantae; phylum Streptophyta; class Pinopsida; order Pinales; family Pinaceae; genus Picea; species Picea sitchensis. The sequence continues at coordinate 29,839 of SNQJ01S0038225.1, read as the reverse complement.
CACAGAACTGGTGCAGAACTGATGCCATAGGTTTATGAGAAGGTTTCTTTGCTGCAGATGATGGTTTAAATGAACAGTCACAATGAATAATGTAACTTTTTGCTAAATCTTGGTTAAATGCTTATGAATGGAAAAACTCCTTGAGCCTTTCGCTGATTAATGACAATCGATATTGGTGGTGCATGATGAATTGTTAGGAGTAAAGTTTATTTATTGCATATTTAGAAATGCAAAGGTGGCAGGTACAGAGAAGATAAATTAAGGAATGGAGGTTTCTTGAACGTGCGAAGGCCACGCGGTGTGAAAAGGATTTCATGATTTTGAAATGAACACTCGGAAGGGACAATATAATCTCCCCACAAATTTTGGTTTAATGCGCATGAATACGATATTTCCTCGGCCCTTTCGCCCATCAATGACAATATATATGGTTTATGCATGATGGTCTGTTATAATTAAATGCTAGTAATTCCATATTTAGAAACAATATATGTCTATATATATAAAAAACTTTATATTTTCTTTTATTGTAGAGAAGTGCGAAGGTGACGGAGATGGCAGAGAGCAAGGAAAGAATGGAAAGTTCTGAAAAGCGGTTGGACGTGATTCAAAAAAGGGTTACGGGGATAGTCAGGAAGAGATCATGAAGGGGGAGTTCAGCGACCAATTTGTATATTTGCGGAATTTCGGCAAAATGGCTAAGTATGGAATAGGGAAATTGCTAATTGCATGCGTAGAAATAAGATCTTATATATAATTGCCAATTGCTAATTCCAAAAGGACGCCGACACAGGAAACAACGACTATGAATTGAATATTTCTTCAACCCGAAAAAGGGACGATTGCGTAAAGAAATTTGAACAAATGGCGAAGTATGGAAAGCGGACATATGGGATTTAAAACGGGTTGACAATAGTTCCAGTGAATATGCGAGGAAGCGGTGGTTAAATTGTATTTCTCGAAATTTTTCAGTGCAAAAAATGTGCATCACGGAAAAGGGCATGATAGGTGGACCGTAATACGGAAAAGGGTAAAATTTCATGTTTCGCAATTTTTGAGTGCAAAATGTGTAAAACAGAAGAGATCATGAAAAGGGCATGATAGGTCGACCGTAATACGGAAAAGGGCATGATCTAAGAATGGTTGCAAATTTTTATATCTTTCAATTTGTATATAGAAGAGCTACGAATGTTGTTTGGAGGTCCTGGAAAAGTAGAGGTGCAATGTTGATGCAGCCAGCGGGGTCCTCCTGTCAATTTCTATATGGAAGAACTCTGGGTGGTAGTTGTGGGATAGGGAACAATATAGGGTCAATTTAAAGAAAGGGGAAGCGGTGGTTGAAACACGTGAATTGGGAAAATAGAAAGGCAGAAGACATTTTTCGTAAGTGCGAATTGGTTTCAAAGAAGCCCCATTGTTGCAAAATCATGATCTATTAATTATCAGGAAATGCGTTGTTGAAGATTACATTTTATTGCAACGTTCACGTGCAGTTATGTTCTTGATACATTATTCCATGATTGTAACATACCAACTGAAGTAGTGAACTTTGTTTTGTACTAATTAGCATTAAAACTTAATAATTGCATCTCTAGAAACAAGAAGAACGATTTTGCTGGAACATTTTATATTGGTATTAGTAAACAGAAGATCAAAGAAGTACAAGAGCACCGAAGTATGCCAATTAGAACATGCGTGAAACCCAGAAAAGTGGCAGAGACGAATTTCGTAATAGTAAATCCATTTAAAAAAATAAGAAAAGTAATGAGTATTGTACATCTATGTTTAGAAATTGGATCCAGTTCTTCGGTTGAAAACATTGAAGGCATCCGCGACAAACACAGGCATGGGTTCCGTAGTATGCAAGATCCTTGGAGTTTTCTCCTCGATTAATTATCCTCTGCTGAAATTGATATTTTTCAGAAGCTTTGCCTGAGGAAGAAGACGAAAATGGTTGCATGGCAAGTGGAATAGCCCTTAGTTGAAACCGACTCTTCATAGTAAAAAACAATTCAGTAGTACAGCTTGCACGTGCAATTACAAAGGCCCAAATTAGTCCATTCTGGGCAGAAGGAGATGACTAGTAGGAAAATGCATTGCAGCAGCGGAAGTTTTGCACCTGATACCCAAAAATGTTAAACAATATTTTTTTGGCTTGAAATATATCTCTGGAAGAATCAACATATGATTGCTTTACAGTCAAACTCTTCCACCCAGAACAAACTAATTTGGAACTCTGGAATTCCTACTTTGGCTGTGCAAAGTGGCTATTGCGTTCACTGTCCATTTTTTTTTTTTTCTGAAACTCCTTTTGGTGTTGTCATGAGTGCGATCACCAAGCCGGGAAGGTCCGTTCGTTATGGTTCATTTCAATTTGGGCCCAAGAGTGGGAATATTTTTTGCATTGCCATCATCCATTGCCATATCATCATCCATCAGATCATCTTCTTCTCGCTTGGAATTCATGGCATAAAGTTCTGCGATAGGCATGACTGGAAGTGGGTAGGTTCTCTGAGCAGCCAAGGTTGGCATCGAATTTTTTGGCTTGAAATATATCTCTCGGTGTACCAAGGGACCATCTCATTTTTTTCTTGTGGTCGGAGAGAGATGAATAGTAAGAATATGCCCTGGAATAATGGAACCTGTGGCCATTATGTCCCAATGTGTTGACTGTGTGTGGAGAGAACTGCTGCCACAAGTTATTAAGAATTTTCGTTTGCTCGAGACAATGTTTCAAATGAAAATCGGGGAGGGATAATATAAGCCTCCACAAAGTCTAGTTTAATTCGTATCAATGGAATATCTCCTCAAGCCTTTCGCTGATCAATGACAACTTCCAGGGTTCATGCGGAATGAGCTGTGACCATCACAACTCACTAATTGCACAATTAGAAAAAAATGCGAAGGTGGCGGTGATGGAGAAAAGACATTAAGAATTGGAAATTTCTTAAAAGCACCAACTCGTCGGTGGACAAAAAAAATAAATTGCGTCGCCTTTGAAATGAATACTTGGAAATAATAACATGCTTGTGTGCAAATCTTAGTTTAATTCGTACTAATGACAAATCTTCTCCGAAATTTCGGACATTAATGACAACTGTAATGGTTGCTGCAGGATGTCTACTAGCATTAAAGCTTAATTATTGCATATGGAAAGCGGTCAAGCGGGTTACAAAAGAAAAATGAAAGAAGATATACCCAGGAGACATGAAGGCCCGATGGTTCTCTGCCTGGTGGATGGGTTCTCGGCCTGGCGGGCTGAAAATTGAGCCTCTATTGTTCTGTGCCCTACAAATAGCACCTACACTTCCGCAAGATACAAAATGATAGGCGGAGTTGCGAGTTGGTCGGTTCAACATTGCGGGTTGGTTGGTTAAACATGTACTTTTAAAGTATGGACATCAGATTGTATAAAACATATCTGAATCCATGATTCCATACTTGGGCACTTTTTGTTTCGCACGTTCGCGGCTTGGGAGGCTAAAAATTGAGTATCTATTGTTCCGTTCCCTACAAATAGCACCCACAGTTCCGCGATATACAAATTGACAATGAGAGTTGCGGAGATAAGTTTCTATATAAAGTATAGACATGAGATTTTATACAACATATGCGGATTGCTTATTCCATACTTAGGCACTTTTTTTATCGCAGGTTCGCGGCCTAGCGGGCTGAAAAAATACTAAATATTGTTTTGTGTCCTACAAATAGCACGTGGATTTCCGCGATATACAAATTGACAACATGACCTATGGGTTGCTTGGCTGAACATTGCATTTGTACTATTCTAAAACATATGCGGATTCTTCGTTCCCTGTACTACAAATAGCAACCACATTTTCGCGATATAAAAATTGACAGGAGGACCTACGGGTTGCTTGGATGAACATTGTATTTGTATTGTTCTAGAACATATGCGGATTCCTCATTCCATACTTGGGCACTTTTTGGATCCCGGGTTCCCAGCTTGGCAGGCTGAAAATTAAGTATCTATTGTTCTGTGTCCTACAAATAGCACCTACACTTCCACGATATACAAATTTACAAGTGGTCTTCTGGACATAGTCTCTATATAAAGTATGGAATGAGATTTTATATAGCATATGCAGATTCCTCATTCCATACTTACGCAGTTTTTGGATCCTGGATTCACGGCCTGGCAGGCCAAAAATAAAGTCTCTATTGTTTCGTCTCCTACAAATAGCACCTAGATTTCTGTGATATACAAATTGACGGCGGGAGTTGCGAAGATGAGTCTCTATATAAAGTATCGACATGAGATTTTATAGAGCATATGCGGATCCCTGTTTCCATATTTAGGTAGTTTTTTTATCGTGGGTTTGCAGTATGGCGGGTCGGAAAAAGAGTCTCTATTGTTCCCTGTCCTACAAATAGCACTAAGATTTCCACGACATACAAATTGACACGAGTTGCCATGGGCTTCTTCGCTAAACATTGCATTTTTTTTGTTCTAGAACATATGCGCATCCCTCATTCCATACTTGGGCACTTTTTTGGATCGCAGGTTCGCGGGCGGGCGGGCTGAAAATTAAGTACCTACTGTTCTGTATCCTACAAATAGCACCCACACTTCCGCGATATACAAATTGACACACAGACCTGTGGACATAATATGTATATAAAATATGGAAAGAGATTTTATAGAGCATATGCAGATCACTAATTGCATACTTAGGCAGCTTTTGGAGCACGCGTTGGTGGCCTGGCACACCAAAAATAGTCTATTGTTTTGTCGCCTACAAATAGCATCCAGACTTCAGCGATATACAAATTGGCAGGTGGACTCGGGCTACTTCGCTGAACATTGGAATTTCATTGTCCTGTTGCGATCTCGTATCAATTTCATAGTTAGCGATTTTTTTTTGATCGAGGGCTCTGGAGCTGTCCGCGACATATAAATTGACACAAGTCGCTACAGACTGCTTGGTTGAACATTACATTTGTATTGTTCTAGAAGATATGCAGAGCCCTCATTCCATACTTGGGCAGTTTTTGGATCGTGGGTTCGCGACCTGGCGGGCTGAAAATTAAGTATCTATTGTTTCGTATCGTACAAATAGCACCCACACTTCTATGATATACAGATTGACACGTGGACCTGGGGACAAAGTCTGTATATAAAGTATGGAATGAGATTTTATACAGCATATGGGAATCACTAATTGCATACTAATTGACAGGTGGACTCAGGCTGCTTCGCTGAACATTGGACTTTTATTATGTCGTTGCGATCCCATATCAATTTCATAGTTAGCGATTTTTTTTGATCGGGGGCTCTGGGGCTGGCGGGCTGGAAATTGGGCCTCTATTGTTCCACGTTGTACAAATACATTATTCTACAACATATGCGGACCTACGGGTTGCTTGGCTGAACTTTGCATTTGTATTGTTGTAGAACATATGCGGAGTCCTCATTCCATACTTGGGTACTTTTTGGATTGTGGGTTGGCGGCATGGGGGGCTGAAAATTAAGTATCTATTGTTTCGTGTTCTACAAATAGCACCTACACTTCCGCGATATACAAATTTATACACCGTCTTATGGACATAGCCTCTATATAAAGTATGGAATAAGATTTTATACAACATATGCAGATTCCTCATTCCATACTTAGGCAGTTTTTGGATTGTGGGTTCGCGGCCTGGCTAGCTGAAAATAGTGTCTATTGTTCTATCTCCTACAAATAGCACCCATATTTCCACAACATACAAATTGATAGGAAGAGCTACAAGCTTCTTGGATGAACAATTCATTTGTATTGTTCTAGAACATATGCGGATCCCTCATTCCATAGATGGGCATTTTTTGGATCGCGGGTTCGTAGCCAGGCGGGCTGAAAATTAAGTACGCGGAACCCTCATTGCATACTCACAAGTGGACTTGGGTTGCTTTGTTGAACATTGGATCAGTTAGGCAGTCATATGGCCTAGGAAATGATATGATGGTGTACCGCTGAGATCCTTAAACGCTGAAGTGGATGCTAGGTTCTTAGTGATAGAATTGGGGCCTGCTTTTTAGAACCTCCCGAATCGAAAGGCTTGGACTTGGGAAGGTGGCTTACTTAATAGGAGGGTGTTTTCATCATCGGCATTAGACCAAGATTTTTTTTTTTACCAGGGACTTAGACTGATACAAAACCCCTAAATTCTCCCATAATTACCAATGTATCTAGTTCCTTCCTCACCCTCATTCTTCGGGCGTAAGCTTTTTCATTTTCCCAAAGAATAAGCGCAGCAAGGAAGATGTAGACTTCAACTAGGTTCCTATTCTAGTACATGATCCACTAGCTCTCATCCCAGTTCGACCGAGGAAAATAAAGGAACAAGCCATCGGGCCCCCACCAAGCCTCTATCGTTCCCCTCTGTACAAACACATTGTTCTAGAACATATGCGGATCCCTCATTCCATACATGAGAACTTTTTGGATCGCGGATTCGTTACCTAGTGGGCTTAAAATTAAGTATCTATTGTTTCGTGTTCTACAAATAACATCTTCACTTCCGCGATATACAAATTGACAAGCGGACTTGTGGACATAGTCTCTATATTAACTATGGAATGAGATTTTATACAACATATGCAGATTCCTCATTCCATACTTGGGCAGTTTTTGGATCGCGGGTTGGAAGCCTGGCGGGTTGAAAATAGAGTCTCTATTGTTCCCTCTCCTACATATACCACCTAGGCTTCTGCGATATACAAATTTCCAGGAGGACTCGGGCTGGTTGCCTGAACATTGCACTTTTAGGTAGTTTTTGGATGGCGTGTTCGCGGCTGGGCGGGTCAAAAATAGAGTCTCCATTGTTCCCTCTGCTAGAAATAGCATCCAGACTTCCGCCATAGACAAATTGACAAGAGGACTCGGGATGGTTCACTGAACATTGCACTTTTATTGTCCCGTAACAATTCCATGCGTATTTCATATTTAACGATTTTTTTTGATTGGGGGTTGTGGGTTTGGAGGGATGAACAATGGGCCTCTTTTGTTCGGGCTCACGGGCTAAAAATTGGGACTTTATTGTTCCGTGCTGTACAAAGATACCCACAACTCCGCGATATACAAATTGCCAAAGGAACCTGTGGGCTGCCTGGGGAAACATTGCAGTTTCATTATTCTTTGTCCTCCGAATAACGTTCAGAGATATGCCATATACAGATTGACAGATGAACTTGAGAGCTGGCGCATTAAATTATTAAAGGATGTTAAATCGCTTATTCTTAAAATAATCAAGGAAAGAATTTTTATTTTTTTTTAAATTCTATAACCACAAGCATAATAAGGACCAATTTGAATTTTAAGGGTCTGTTGTTCATATGATAGCACAATTGCATTCCACACACTAAATATTCGTTGATTTTAAATTATTCCAGGATATTAATCTGACTAACTTCATCGAATAAGAAAAAATGCGAAAACAACAGCCAATTTGTATTTTAAGAGCCTCTTGTTTGTATGTGAGGACAGTCGCAGTTCAGACACTATATATTCGTTGATTTCAAATTATTTCAGAACAATAGTTTGACCAAGTTCATCGATCAAGGAAATCTGCTCAAGCAAGTGACAGTACAGTTGTGTCACAACGCCATAGAAATTACTAGGCGGATCTGCGTCCCAACTGGCTAAAAAAAAAAAATTATACTATTTGGTGTCCTCCAAAGAACAGCTTCAGTTTCAGGGTATACAAATTGACAGACAAAGCAGATAAACAAGAACCAACCATACTTTAAACAGTCCACAAGCAAGTTCCCAGAAGGTTCCATAGAGCAGAACCCATCGACCTTTGCACCAAACAATTTGATATACAAAGAAAATATGTCACCGCATTTGTTTTCTGTTGAAACGAAATTTCATCTGGATGTTGAACAAATATTAGAGAGAGACATGAGGTATTTTCGTTTCCTCTCAAAGTTTCATATAATTTTTTTTTTCCCCTTTTCAACCGAGATGCAAAATTGCATTGTCCTCATTTAAGGTGAATTTTCTTTGTATCCGAAGCTGCCACAGCATGTAGACACTGCTTGCCTTTTTCTGTAGATATGTTTCATACGACAACTCTGCCAACTCAGGAAGAACATTTTGTAACAACGGTTGCCTGATCGTACAGTGCACAATTGTGCTTCCCACAGTTCAAATAACACCATTGAGGAAATGTCCATAAATATATGGACATTTTTCACCACATCGCAGACAATCAATCGTATCATCAGTTATCAAAGCAGAGGCAGAGGCAACAAAGTGACATTTTGCACAAACAAGCTCAAAGGGGGTCGAGTACACATTGGCTGCAACTAAAAGACCTTCAACCTGGAAATGCGAGTAAAGGAATTAAAACATTGAACAATGTAATACACAACTGCATCCCACCCTCCCCTTTAAAACAAAAAAAAAAATTTAACAGCTGCAGAAATTTGTTGAAGGTTATTTCTATAAGCAAAGTGAGGATGATTTTGTAAATGTATACGCACAAAAATTGTAGAGCTAGCTAGCCTCTCCAGATCCTTTACTGTATCTGCTCGCAACTATGTTACAAACATTGACTGGGTTGTTCGAAAGATTGTTTCTCTAGCATCCTTCTCTTTTGTTATGTTTTTGAACAACATAAGTGGAATTTGCCCTCTATGCAATTGTTGTTCCAATGACGAAAACAAATCTGAATACGTATCGAACAATTGTAGTTGCAACATGGAACAGTGCAATATTTGTGTAACTTATTTGACATACATGCAGAAGTGAAAGTAAACAACAAAACTAAATATGAAAAGCAGTACCATTGCCTTCTCGTTGTCCAACTCTCCATCCTTTATATGGAGAATGTGTTGTGACCCAAATTTCCTGGACAGTGTGACAGTAGCCCCAATTGTTCCCATTGGGTAAATATTAGTGCTCTGTGCAAGTTGCCTAATAGTTGAGTCCGAGAGGAAGCAGTATTTTGAACATATAGCAGGATTTTTTTCCACAATGCTTGTTTCGTTGACCGAAATAATTCGATCGCAATCACCACAGTCATATACTATTTTTCGGAAATATATTAAAATTTGTAATGGATATCCCATTACGTGGAAATATCTTTTCTGCATGTTTCTGGACAAGTTGTGGAGGAACATTTAGTGTGACTTTCATCATGGCGTCCTTTTCTGTCATATCAGCACACATAATGGGTCTACTTTTGTTTTCCTTTTCCAAGTAGGTGGTATAGACAACCATTATGTCCCCGGTGAACACCTGTCTAGTTTGGCGGTTGTTCAAGGCCTCTATTGACAGTAGTTTTGATGTCATAACTCTAGACCTGAAGGCATTTTTTGAACAGGAAAACTAAAGTGAATGGTAGTGTGCTACAAGTACACACATACTTTTGATGAACTATGGAGCCAGAGTTTCACAATGACACCTCTTAGTCTGCAGAACATGCAATAGGTTCAGCGTCTCGCTCGTACTTGTTGATACTTCTTGCGAACTGCAAACCATGTACTGCAGATGGTATCAACATATTCGCCATGCCATAGATGAATATATAGCCCCGGAAATTTTTCTAGTAAACATAGTAAGAGTAGAGCACATGCATCTTTACCTTTGGCCTTGTTGGTCCGCCGATGTTTGGGATGACTGACTGCTCATGGCCGTCTCACTAGTCCAACTTTTTTTGATGCAAGCATTTGCAGATGGACATCAAGACTAACCAAATATATGCATTCTATATTATATGCCCGCACCCGGTTTGTATCTTTAATTTTCCGGCACACTTGGTATACCCTTTAGAAGATTGTACCACAGAACCCTCTGCTGCTGCACAAAAGAATTCATCTCCCTATCCAAGCAACCTGTTTTTTCCAAGACAACAACGCGGAAGATGGAATCGACAGGAAGGCAAGTTAGTTTGAAAACAGACATGTAAAACAAAAATAAACAGGTCTATTTACCCGCCAAAGAGTCCTTCGTCCTGTCCAGCCATTCTGTTTGTTTAAATGAAGCAATGCAGCGCAAACACAATGACCATGCACTAGCTTAGTATGCAGCAATAAACATATGCAACCAAGAAAACTTACCATGTAGGAAGGCACACAACTAGCTTAACACATATCCAGACCATAAATGAAATACAAAACAACACAATATGAAACAACAGTACGTGCATGCACCTTTCTATATCCTCTTTAGTTGATGCATTCAAGACTCTCTCCTTTTCTCCAGCTACTTTGTTTGTTTCAATTTGGGAACCCACAAAATTTAATGAACATCAATGGAAGCTGGTATTCAACAGAGAACAAGCAATATGTACATAGAGCAAAAATGACTCAACAAATAGTCTACAAAGGCAGAAACATGAACCTTTTCACTTCTCTATCCATGGCTGTAAACGTGTACAATTTTTTTCCCTGGCCAAAATATATTACAAGGCACAAAATATCACACAACTGCATGGCCACAGCTAAAGATTTCTACTTTTCCCTGTGAATTTATCCACATATGCCCTCTAGCGATGTTCTTTATCCTCTACACGGACTGCTATGCACACGATACAAGTTCTCAGTTTTCCGTGGCTAATTACCCACACATGCTTCCAGACATGAAAATATAATCTTGCAGAATCTTTGTTGAACATATCATATGTCAAGAACAACACAAATTGCATCCTGCGCATACTAGTCTATGTAGAGGAGAAAGGACATGTCATGTCATATCCACACATTTGACCATACATGGTTTATAAATGTACCCTGCATACATATTCTTTATTCCAACAAAAAAACAGTGGGTATTGTAACTTCACATGTAATCCTCAAACAATTTTGCATGCAACTATTTTCTTTCATGGAAGGACTGCAGCACCAGGAAAATGTCACAAAATAACAGATCTCGACTCTGGAAGACATGGAAAATAAAACAACTGCATATCCACTGGTGGGTGTAGGGGTTGAACACCGTAAAGCGCCCCAAACAAAACAATAACTATCCAAAAAAAGAAAGAAAAAAGAAAAGATCCAACCACCCCCGCTGCACCCCAACCCTGCAAGGCTGAATCAAAGAAAAGAAACCAGTAAGGACCAAACATCGCATCATGTGAACATTTACGCAGTTAGTCCTATTGACGCATCTCAGAATAAGTGTCAATACATTTCGAGAAACATACATCCACCAAAGACGCTATAAACTTTGGAATTCTCAATCACTACAAAGCTTGGATATCAAAACTTTTCAATATGATTATTACATATCAAAGGACAAAGTAATATGCAGTCAATGATTTATCGATTGCTATAGTCCCTCTACACCTACGGCAGGGACTAATAATATTAAAAAATGAATCAATTAACATTTGGTAAAAAGGAGAAACAAACACTTTTTCCAGCTAATTTTTAAATAATAATTATGAAACAAAAATTTAAGAAGTAAAATTATAATACATCTAAAAGTAAATGAATGTAAAGAAATGTAAAAATAAGGTAAGTAAATTGAGAAAATAAATTAATAAATATTATAAAGAAATTGTGAAGTTGAGCTTGTTTTAAAATGGATAAGTGTTAAAAGAGGAAATTTTTTAAATTAAGAAGTTAGTAATTCTCATGATTTGAATAGTCTATTTAGCACTCATTGCATCGGGTAATACCAAGACTTCTCGAGTGGTCACCCATCACAAGATTCCTATGGCTCAAACAAGCTTCACTGTGGATTTTTCCCCATAATCAAGCCCACTTAGTTTTCTACCTCATTTAGAAAACCTTAGCAAGTATTGTGCCTTATGAACTATTCACTTAAAGCTCCCTTCACTCTTTTTATTTAAGAATTGAGGGGCTTCCGTGATGCAACTCACAAACAATTCTCATGATTTGAATAGTCTACTTAGCACTCATTGCATCGAGTGATACTCATGGGGGTAAAGAAGTGAGATTAAAACCAACAAAATTCATCATTTAACTTTTGGAGGCATGAAAATGTTACGTGCATGGACTTTGTGAAAAGGAAGAACATCCATTTAAGTAATATAAGAAGAAATATTATTTATTTGATTTTTTGGATAACTAAGGAGATTATGTCTCGAGGGCCTCAGGTTGGAGATATGGAGTGCTGAGAGACCACATGACCAACAATATCCTTTTGCACAACTAGAGACCTGCATCACCACCACAGTGACCTAGCACTTGGTCATCATCTGCACCAGCTTTCCACCATAGGTCACTTGGGTCTTTATCCATGAGGTACAAGTCAGGTATGATGGTGGGTATCATTTTAATATTTGAGGCATTCTAGCTTGTATATCAGAGGTTATTTTTTATTATGAGACATCTGCTTTGGAAACTGTGACTTTTACCTTGTTTAAATGTTGGTGGTTGGCTTGGGACACTCAAGTGTATGGTCACCCTTAGGATGGGGTGTTTCTGGGAGCTTCCTTTGATGATTCATCGTTCCACTCCAGACCATACTTGCCACTTTCCATCATTATTTCCCCTCATGACATCATCTCTTGGGATTTTGGGGTGGACTGACCCTAGAAGGGACCATTCCTCATTTAATGGGAAGAAGGGGTTGAAGGCCCATAGGGGAGTTAGATGGAAAAATATAAAATCCTAATGAAAAAAACTTCCAGATGCTTCACCCAGGGGATCCAGAGAAAGCAATGAAAAGATGCTTCGCAAGAAAATAAGGACCCCATGAAAAGAATAAATAAAAACTCTTAAAGGATCAGTTGAGGATAGGGGGTCTCATCATGAGCCATCCTTTCATGTCCATGGGTATCTAACTATATGAAATTACCATTTCTAGCCATCATACCAGGGTAATGGCTCTTAGTTGCATGGCTGAGGGAAAGGGGGTTTCATCACGAGCCAACCTTCTTATTTTTGTGAAATTACTTGTGGGTGACACTGTCGATATCTGGTCACCATGCCAGGGAAGTGGCCTCCAACTCGACCTATGCTATACTGAAAGAAAATACAAAGAAAGAAAGATAAAAGGAAATTGATGGGATTGGAAAAAATGCATTATGGATGAAGGTGCAGGACACCCTCCACAAAGGCACCCATAAATGAGATACTATGGACCCTTGCATATCATGAACCCCATGCCCATTGAGTACTTCCCCCATCCATTTCATTCCATTCACATGACTCGAATAGGGTTGTTTCGAGACTTAGGTGGTTTGATCCATTGAAAAGAAGTACCATGCCAACCCACCCACAACCAAACTTGGCAAAACGTCTAGTTTCTTAAGAACATGTTTGTATGATGTAGTCTCAGTATAAATAATTTTATGGATTTTTTATTGAGTTGATTCACTCATCATGATGCTTTTACTTCAGATCCTTTGAGGGCATATCCATTTGTCTTATAGGTACAGGTTGGTGGCCATTTTTTGGAAGAATAAGCCTTGCTTGGGATTCCATGAGGGCAAGCAACCCACATGATGGATGACATAGGCCCACATGCTAGAACATAGAGATATGATTTTGGAGGCCTAGGAGACAGCTAGATAGACATAGCCCACCCTTTGAATTCCAAACGACTTGCCTAGAAGGGGAAAACGTCACTCCCTAGGGGCTTGATGTCACATTTGAAGGGTATATGGTGGTTGATGATGAATCATAGGATAACACATGAAATTTCAAGGTGGAGAGGCTCTGGATGATTGCCACATGGCCTTTGGGGGCCCTGCTTTGTAGCCCAACTCCAACGACTTGCGCAATTTTACAAAACGTCCTCCTTCAAGGGATGACATCACCTTTGTTTTAGGGTTTTATTTATGAAAAAGTGAAATTAAAGAGAATTTTTAAATATTATCTTTGTAAAGGGGCAAGATTAGGACCGTTGACCCCTAATCTTGTGTTTTCCCTAATATTACCTGGACAAACTATGTTAGCTACATTTTGTATAAATAGAGATCATAAGATCTCATTTTATAACATAACTCTCCACTATGAGAGGCTCTTGGAATGAAATTTCTCTCTCTTTGGCTAGTTCTCTCTCTTGTGCTTTTGTTTATGGCTATGCCTTGGTTATGGTTGATGGAGATACTGCGCTATCCTTGGAAGGATTTCTTCATTTCTTTTTTGGTGGTTAGTCTAGCTTGTATTTCCTTTTAATGCTTGAAGGTGCCATTTATTTCATTGTATTATCATTTTCACAAGTCAAAGATTCTATTTGATTGATCCAAGTAGGGAGTATAAGGGCATACATCCCTACTTGTGTTTCTACCATTTTATTGCTAAGGGAATTGTTAGAAAAATGGGATCGTAGAGAAATAAATAAAACAAATGCGGAAATAAAACACACAAGATACATAATACAATAGAGACATAGATATACATGGTTCACCCAGTGTGGGCTACGTCCACCAGAGAAATTGCCAAGTCCTTCCTTTATTGTTATCCAGCAAATGAAGGGATACAACCTACAACACAACCGTCATAACTTCCTCTTCTTTCTCTCACAGTATCCTCACTCAGAATACAATATTCACAATAATACATAGACACAATACATTTCCCTCATAAAAGAGGGTTTCCTTCTAGGGAAAAAAACCCTAACATAACTTATACCGTCAGATCTGCGACCTTATAATGAACGATCCATATTTACTATGAAATTACAATATACATTTACAGGGAAATTTTTCCTTCGGGGGCCTCCTTGCTCCCAGAACCCCCCGCCAGAGGAATGCGCCCCCCCAGACCCCGCAGGGGGGGGAAAGCCCCCCTTACAACCCCCCCCGTGTGGAGGGGTGTACAGTCTTCATGGGGTAACCCCCCCTGCACTCCCCCACATGGAGGAGTGCACATTATTCCAGGGTGTAAATTCTTCATGGGGTATAAACACAGCTAAAAACAAATACCTATGAATCAAGAAGATAATCAGGCTCCACAACCAACAGGAATATTGCTTCATAAGGGTTTACTAAGAGGAGTATAATTGCATACACCCTCCTAGTTAAAACCCTAGCTAAGAGAATCTTTCCTTGGGGAGTTAAAGGGTTTAAACCCCCAAGGAATTAGCCTATCTAGTTTCTTCATATTATCTTGACTCCATTAACCCTTTCTTAAAGGCACTATTCATTTACTTATTGCATGGGAGAAATAAATTGTTGCCTTGGCAAATGTACAAATTTCAAGTTTTGAAGTTGTCTCTTTTGGATAATGATCTTGATGCCTTGGGGATTATTCCTCTCTTAGGGCATCCTCTTTCTCCCACAAATTCTCATTGTTTTAGTAAAACTAAACTACAACCATTGGGGATTCTTTAAACTCTAACCCTAACTACTAATATCTCACAAACTAACCCTAGACTAACCCTCTAACTTTGCTACTTTAACCTACTAACCTATTGGGATAGATTTTGGCACTTTTTGATGGTCAGATTTTCTGTTATACTTCATTTAATGCTACATCCATAAGGCTGATATACTGCTTCAGAAATTTACTTTTATGAAAACCATATTTTTTCAGTCTTGAAGTGCTATTTTTGGTCCACATTGGTTACTGGTTTTATTGCTGACATTGCTAACTAATATAGACCTTTTACTTGCTGATTTGGATATAATATATTGTTGATTTACTAAACATGTATGTTGTTGTATTTTAGGGACATCAATATTAACTTGCTAATCCATTACTATACCTTGTTGGAAAAGTGCCTTTTCTTGTGTCTTGGGCAGGTACAGGTGCACAAACAAATATATCTTTACTCAGTATCCATTTACCTCTCTTCACTTACCATTTTTAACCAATCCATTCTTCCATCACTTGACCTTCCAGGGGACTTCTCCTTACACATCTCTTCATCCTTCTCATTCCCCCTATGGTCTCTGGGATCGCCTCCCAGGAGTGACCTTAGTCATCCCCCAAGTGGGGGACCTACATCAAGGTGACATTGGGTGTAGTGTCCCATAGTTGTATGACATGATTTTTGTGGTTGGGTCATGCTTTTCCCAACCTACTACTTGTGCTATAACATTTTGGTGCTGGTTGCCGAGGAGGATTTTGAATCCTCTTCTTTCACTAAATGATACTTTTGGCAAGTCTCTTTCCCAAAGCCTTTACCCCGAGCTTGCCTGGTGACTCCACTCTAAGTACCTACCCATTTTCCTTCGACAAACCTTCTTCAAATTTTTTCTAGCGACTCCACCATTTCCCAAAACCACCTTTCCATTACTTACCTTTCCCCTTCTCTCCCCTTTCATCCTTTGATAATCCTTGCTCTCCCTCAAAAACTCCTTTGATGAAATCAATAATGAAAGTAGAGAAAAATGATGATGATGAAATCAATAATGCAAGTAGAGAAAAATGAAAATGCAATGCAACTGAACTAATATGAGCAAACAAAATGAAAGATGCAAGAAAGAAATATGACTTACCTACTTACCTGGGAGCATGGGACCCTAAATATCAAGTCTCGAAGGTGTTAGGTGAAATCGTACAACCACCTGATCATCGGACAAATACATTTCCCCCTGTGCTTAATCATGTGAAACAACAAACATAAGTCCAACACGTAGTAATGATGAGCATAATTAAACATATAAGCAATCATGAAATAAAACTCATGGAGATGGGTGGGAGGGAGGAAATCTTGCTGAAAAGAGAAACCACAATCTTGATCGTCCTGAAACTCCCATTTGCAAGCATAGCCAAAAGCCTGATCTATCCATCTCTATTGTGGACTGGCATATGTAGATGATGGCTCATATTCATTCTCATAAACACAACCATTTCTCCTTGAAGACTGAGAAGATGTAAGATAACTCAAGAAGACCCCATGCTTCACCCAAGGGGAAGAAATGAGGTACATGAAGGGCTCAGTTCTAGAAGAATAAAAACATTGCCTCTTCATCTTTGAATCCTCGTGAGAATATCCTAGATGACAAAACTTCCACTTCGTAGAGTGGAAATTCGATTTCCTCGGGATGGCTATGTCTTGGTACTCTTCCAAAATCAAGGGAGAAAATGTCTGGAAATCCTCATAAAAAAAATATGTATCCCCAAAAGGATATGCATCACCCTGAAGATGTTGTGACAAGTCATTTTGAAATGGATCTACCAAATATGTGATCATGTAACCATCACCATCCCAAACATCTGAGTCATATATTCATGGAGACCAATCCTTTGTTTGGGGGCTGCCCTCAACATCGTAAGTGGGATATCCATCAAAGGTGAAAAGGATCATGTCCCATCCATGTTTTCCAATCTGTATGAAAGTGTCAATATGTTGATAAACTATATCCGAGGTCTCTTCTAGTGCTCCTTCACTTCTAGGATCATGGAACAAGCTATCATCAAGATCCTCGAAAGGGTCATAACTCATAGTGTTCTCTTCTTGATGTGTAGGATAAATAGTGGCTTGGATGTCTTCATCTGGGTCATTAAGTGAAATCACTTCATCTTCATTAAATGTCTCTTCAACATGATAAGATTCATCAGGATCTTCTTCGAAGCTTTCTTCATAAACATGTTCTTCAAACATCTCTTTTACGTGATTCATCAGCTCTTTAATGAATTCATTAGCATTTGTTTCCTTTTCCATCTGCAAAATTTCCTTCCATGAGGGATGGCAAGGTCTTGGTTGATTCCAAGGTGCCATAGTCCCAGTGACTAGAAGAACACCTCAAAGGAGATTCTAAGGGATAGCAAGGCTTATCAAAGGATGAAAGGGGAGAACAGGGGAAAGGTAAGTAATGGAAAGGTGGGTTCAGGAAATGGTGGAGTCGCTAGACAAACTTTGAAGAAGGTTTGTCAAAGGAAAAAATGTAGGTTCTTGGAGTGGAGTCAGCAGGAAAGCTCGGGGTGAAGGATTTGGTAAAGAGACTTGCCAGAAGTGTTATTTAGGTCAAGAAGAGGATTGAAAATCCTCCCCAACAACGATACCAAAATGTTATAGCACAAGTAGTAGGTTGGGAAAAGCTCGACCCAACCACAAAAAGCATGTACTACAACTATGGGACACTACACCCAATGTCATCTCGATGTAGGTCTCGCACTTGGGGGGTGACTAAGGTCACTCATGGGAGGTGATCCCAGAGACCCTAGGAGGAATGAGAAGGATAAAGACATGTGTAAGTAGAAGTCCCACGAAAGGTCAAGTGATGGAAGAATGGATTGGTTGAGAATGGTAAGTTAAGAGAGGTAAATGGATACTGAGTAAAGAGATAGTTTTCGGTGCACCTGTACCTGCCCGAGACATACGAAAAGACACTTTTCCGACCAAGTATAGTAATGGATAAGAAAGTTAAGATTTTTGTACCTAAAATACAAAAGCATACAAGTTTATTAAATCAGCAATAGATTACATCCAAATCAGCAAGTAAAATATCTATATTAGTTAGCAATGTGAGCAATAAAACTAGTAACCAATGTGGACTAAAAATAACACTTCAAGACTGAATAAAGATGGTTGTCATAAAAGTAAATTTATGCAGAATTATATTATCCTTATGGATGTAGCAATCAATGAAGTACACCAACAAATATGACAATCAAAAAGTTCCAAAAGCTAGCCCAATAGATGCACCTAGGTTATTAGGTTAAACTAGCAAAGTTAAAGGGTTAGTCTAGGGTTAGTTTGTGAGATATTAGCAGTTAGGGTTAGATTTTAAAGAAGCCCTAATGGATGTAGGTTAGTTTTACTACAAAAATAATAATTTTTGGGAGAAATAGGACGCCCTAAGGGAGGAATAATCCCTAAGGCATCAAGATCATTATCCAAAAGAGACAACTTCAAAAGTTGAAATTTGTACGTTTACCAAGGCACCAATTTATTTCTCCCATGGAATAAGTAAATGACTAGTGTTAATGGAGTCAAGAGAATATGAATAATCTATATAGGCTACTTCCTTGGCGGTGTAAACCTTTTTATTCCCCAAGGAAAGCTTCTCTTAGCTAGGGTTTTAACTAGGAGGGTGTATGCAATTATACTCCTCTTAGTAAACCCTTATGAAGCAATATTACCTTAGCAATAAAATAGTAGAAACACAAGTAGGGGTGTATTCCCTTATAATCCCTACTTGGCTCAAGCAAATAGAACCTTTAACTTGTACAAATGCTAATACAATTAAATAAATGGCACCTTCAAGCATTAAAAGGCAATACAAGCTAGACTAACCACCAAAAATGCAATGAAGAAATCCTTCCAAGGCTAGCGCACCATCTCCATCAACCATAACCAAGGCATAGCCATAAAAAAAAGAACAGAGAGAGAACTAGCCAAAGAGAGCGAAAATTTCAGTCCAAGAGCCTCTCACAATGGAAAGTTATGTTATAAAATGAAATCTTATGATCTCTATTTGTACAAAATGTAGATAACATAGTTTGTCCACATAATATTAGGGAAAACAAAAGATTAGGGGTCAACAGCCATAATATTTCCCCTTTGCACAGACAATATTTAAATTTTTTCTTTAATTTCACTTTTGCACAAAAAAACCCTAAAACAAAGGTGATGTCATCCCTTGAAGGAGGACGTTTTGGAAAATTGAGAAATTCGTTGGAGCTGGACTGCAAAGTAGGGCCCCCAAAGTCCATTTGGTAATTATTGAAGCCTCTCCACCTCAAAATTCCATGTGTCATGCTCTGATTCATCATCAACCACCATATGCCCCTCAAATGTGATGTGAAGCCCCTAGGGAGTGACATTTTCCCCCTTCTAGCAAGTCGTTTGGAAAGAAAAGGGTGGGACATGTCTATCCAACTGTCTCCTAGGACTCTAAAAGCATCTCTCTATTGTCTGGTATGTGGGCCTGTGTCATCCATCATGTGGGTTGCTTGCCCTCATGGAAATCCAAGCTAGGTTTGTTTTTCCAAATTTTACCACCAACTGGTACCTTCAAGACAAATGGATACGCCCTCCAAGGATCTCAACTCAAAGCATCACGATGAGTGAATCAACTCAATAAAAGAGCCATAAAAACATGTATACCAAGACTACATCATACAAACATGTGCTTAAGAAACTAGACGTTTTGCCAAGTTTGGTTGTGGGTGGGTTGGCATGGTACTTATTTTCAATGGATCAAACCCCCTAAGTCTAGGAACAACCCTATCCGAGTCATTTTAATGAAATTAAATGGATGGGGGAAGTACTCAATGGGCATGGGGTTCATGATATCCAAGGGTCCATAGTATCTCATTTATGGGTGCCTTTGCGGAGGGTGTGCCACACCTTCGTCCATAATGCATTTTTTCCAAGCCCATCAATTTCCTTTTATCTTTCTTTCTTTGTATTTTGTTTCAATATATCATAGGGCGAGTTGGAGGCCACTTCCTTGACGTGGTGACCAGATATCGATAGTGTCACCCACAAGTACTTTCACGGAAATGAGAAGGTTAGCTCGTGATGAGACCCCATTTCCCTCAGGCATGCAAGTGAGAGCCATTAACCTGGTGTGATGGACATAAATGGTAATGTCATACCATTAGATACCCATGGACGTGATAGGCTAGCTCATAATGAGACCTCCCATCCTCAACTGATCCTTTAAGCTCTTTTATTTATTCTTTTCATGGGGTCCTTATTTTTTTGTGAATAATCTTTTCATTGCTTTCTCAAGATCCCATGGGTGAAGCATCTAGAAGGTTCTTTCATTAGGATTTTATATTTTTCCATCTAACTCCCCTCTGGGCCTTCATCCCCTTCTTCCCATGAAATTAGGAATGGTCCCTTCTAGGGTCAATCTACCCCAAAATCTCAAGAGATGATGTCATGAGGGGAAATAATGATGGAAAGTGGTAAGTATGGTCGAGAGTGGCATGATGAATCATCAAAGGAAGCTCCCAGAAACACCCCATCCTAAGGGTGACCATCTACTTGAGTTCCCCAAACCAACCACCAACATTTAAACAAGGTAAAAATCATAGTTTCCAAAGTAGATGTCTCATAATAAAAAATAACCTCTGATATACAAAAAGAATGCCTCAAATGTTAAAATGATACCCACCATCATACTTGACTTGTACCTCATGGAGCAAGACCCAAGTGACCTGTGGTGGAAAGATGGTGTGGATGATGACCAAGTGTTGGGTCACTGTGGTGGTGATGCAAGTGTCTAGCTGTGCAAAAGGATATTGTTGGTCATGTGGTCTCTTGGCACTTCATATCTGCAACCCGAGGGCCTCGAGACATAATCTCCTTAGTTATCCACAAAAAGGGGATAACAATACCAACCCAATACCTGAATACAATATATGTAACCATATTGCTTCCTTTCATGCATGAGTGGTTGCCATGTGTTTATCTTATGTAGTTAAGAGTGCCACTACAACTTGTCTTTTTCTCATCTAAGTGATTTCTCTTCCAAATAGGCTAAACACATACCCACTTGTGGATATTCTGCGATCCAAATCTCCAGCCCAATCTACATCAAAAAAACCATGTATGTCCAAAAATATTTCTATTCTTGGTCTTCCTTGGTAGCACAATCCAGAACTAGACATGCCACACAAATACCTGAAAACCCTCTTTATTGTTTTCCAATGCTCCTTCCCTAGTTTTGACATATATTTGCTTAAAACTCCCACTGCATGTGCAATGTATGATCTAGTAAAGACCATTGCAGACATCAAGCTGCCAACTGCACTAGCATATGGAACACATGACATGTCCTCTTCCTCTTCCCATGTCTTGGGATAATTATCTACAGATAAATTTATAGCTACAAGAATAATAACCTTGATTGGTTTACCTTCCTGCATATTAAACCTCTGTAATATTGTCTCAACATATTTTCTCTAATTCAACTAGAGTTTCTTGTTTGCTTAATATCTTTTGGTCTCCATTCCAAGAATGAAGTTAGCATCCTCGATATCCTTCATGTCAAATTTGGAGGATAGCTGTGATTTCACCTCCTAGATAACATCCTTGTTGTTTCTTATCAGCAACATCTCATTGACATACAACACTACATAAATGAAGTGATTACCAAACTGCTTGGAATATACATAATGATTATCCCTGCTTCTCACAAATCCCAATCCAAGGATGTATGTGTCAAAATTTTTGTACCACATCCTATGTGATTGCTTCACACCATATAGTGACTTCTTTAGCTTACAAACCAACTCTTTCTTTCCCTTCACTGCAAAGCCTTCTGGCTTCTTCATGTAGATTTATTCTTCTAGATCCCCATGTAGTAATGTTGTCTTCACATCCATATTTTATACTTCAAAATCAAAAGCAACAACAATAGATAAAATAAATCTAATAGAAGTTAACTCAACAACAAGAGAAAAGATTTCACTAAAGTCAATTCTGTCTACCTGGGAATATCCCTTTTCTACTAACTGAGCTTTGCATTTCTCCACTTTTCCTTTTGCATTCAACTTCTTCTTAAACACCCATTTGTTGCCAATGACATTTCTTCCAATTGGAAACTCAACTAGATATCATGCCTCATTATTATCTAAGGTATCCATCTCTTCAACCATGGCCTTCTTCCAGAGTTTACTATCCTCTGAATTCAATGTTTCCCTGATAGTTCAGGGATCATCATCAGTGATAGATAAAGAAAAAATAGCAAAACAATTAGGTGGACTATACCTTTCTGGTTTCCTTCTTTCCCTCATTGATCTCCTCAATAATGGAGTATAAGTTTCTTCTTCTTCTAATTCATCTTATTTCGTTGATTCATATTTTGCAACATCAAACACAAACTCTATTTTCTCAGGTTCTTCTTGCCTTGGTAGGAATTCCTGTTTGGGAATATATTTAACCTCTATAAAAACAACATCCTGACTATAAACCGTCTTCTTAGTTTTTGGATTACAAAGATTATAACCTTTCATACCATCATTATAACCAATAAAGATACACTTTTCAGCTTTATTATCTAGCTTACTGCTATTTTCTTGTGGAACATGTATATAAGCATCACAACGAAGCACTTTGATATGTTCAAGAGAAGGTTTCTTACTAGTACATACCTCATGAGGATTTTTGTCCACCAACGCTGACGAGGGTGATATATTTACCAAGTAACATGAAGTACCCACTGCCTCTTCACATAATTCTTGTCCTAATCCAACACCATTGAGCATGCTTCTTGATTTTTCCATCAATGTCCTATTCATCCTTTCTGCAACCCTGTTCTATTGAGGTGTGTATGGAGTATTATTCTTCCTTGATATATTACACTACTCAAGGAAAATAGAACTATTACATCCATCATTATAATTTCTTCCCAATAACTTGTACACAGTTCCACATCGAACTCCCCTCATCAACACCATTGTTCCTCATACCATCTTGCAAGTGCCCTTTCCCAATATAGTATCCACACTTGCATCATCCAACTTACTTATAGATATTAGGCTCTTGGCTAGATCTGGAATGTGCAGAACTCTAGGGAGAGTTCTAATCCTTCCATCTTTCAACAACGACTTAACCCTTCCACATCCCGTGATTTTGGCTTTCGATTCATCTCCTAGGAACATATCGCCACCATCGTAATTTTCATATTCATTGAACCACTCCTTGTGAGGAGTCATATGAATTGATGCAACTTATTCAATCAACCATTCATCGTGATATGCATGTGTTCCTGTAGATGCCAGGTAAACATCACCTCCTTCTTATGTGGATTTTTTTTGCCTCTGTGGAATAGGCATCATCAGATCCCTTTGCTTTATCAAATTTCTTAGACCTGCAATATTTCTTATAATTCCCAACTTTACCACATTTCCAACATTTCCTCAAATATTTTCCTGGGTATTTAGATATACCTTTAGATTTAGATCTCCCCCTCGAATACTTATTTGTGTTCATATATTGGGGACAACCTCTTACAAATGAAGGATATGTGCTATGACTATCCATTCTTTTCCGCCTCGGCTCTTCTGATAACAAGGATACAATTACGTCCTCATACTTCAATGCAAATTGTGTGGTACTACCAATTGCTATACCTAGGTTATCCCAGTATTTTGGAAAAGAACATAACAAAGTAATACACTTAACTTCTTCTACAAGAGTAATATTAACATAGACAAGTTGACTTACCAGAGTATTGAAAGCATTTAGATGCTCTGTCATAGAATCTCCATATTCATTCCTAAGATGATACAACTTCTTTCGAAGAAACCACTTGTTTACCAGGGACTTTGACTGATACAAATTCCCCAAATTTTCCTATAATTCCTTGGTTGTAGATTCTCCTGACACATTTAGTAACATTTAATCTACCAGGTAGAGTCTAATCATTCTCCTTTATCTTCTATCCAACTTATCTCAATCTTATTTCGACATACCAGTAGATTGAGTACTAGTAGTTTGTGTACCAGTAGATTGTGTATTAGTATATTTTGTACCAATAGGTTGTATACCGGGATCCTCAATGATCCATTGTTCTTTGTCTATAAGAAGGTCCTCCATCTTGAGCTTCCATAGCTCAAAATATCGACTGTTGAACTTCTCAATCTCGATACTATAATTTCTCACCATTCTCTTTCAACACATGAATCACCACTTCAAATCTCACACTGAGCCCAAGCTTATCACAAACCCAAGATAAACTTGATCTATAAAGACCAAGCCAAACCCTCAAAAACAAAGGCGTCCCCTTGAAGCCAAAAACATGCTCTGATACCACATGTAATTTTTAAACCTGTGAGGTAAAGCAACACATACAGATTCTTAAGAAAAACATGAATTAATCAATGGATCATACACATAGTACACAAAGATTTACGCTAGAAACTCTCAACTGGGAGAAAACCAGCCTTGGTGTTGCACCTCTCAACTCTTCATTATATTAATTTCATCATTCACAATACAATATATACAATAGGTATTATGTAGCTACCAAAACCCTAATCCATTAATCTGGGATTAATTTATAAAACCGCTAAAAATAGCGAAATATAGCAAAAACCGCCCAATTTGTTTTTTGGGTGCTTCCTGAGAGACGAATTATTCGTTTAACCAATGGGAGCCAATCCTATCCCTCCCTGGGGCAATGCCTGATGCACACGTACACCGACAAGTGATGTGATCGTTAGATGTAATCATGAAATCTGATGCACCCATACAATGTAAAGAATATAACACATACCCAACATTTTTAATATAAATATTTCCTAATATATATTAAAAAGACAAAGAAAAGGAAATAAACTTGATAAATAAGAAAGTAAATCATTAAATTGAGAAAAATAAAAATGAATAAAAAATATATAAATAAGCAAATTAACATAAATATAAAGGGAAATGGTCCAATTTAAGAAAAATGGATAAGGAGGGAAAATGTCATTAAAAGAATGAATTTAAAAGTAAATAAAAGTACGAGTTTCAACAACAAATTAGAGAAAGCAGTGGTTCAGATTTTAAGATAGATGTAAAGGTAAAAATGGGACATGGTCATTATAAACATGAGTAACTAAAAATGTGAGGAGAAGGACATGGTAATCAAAAGGTAGAGAAAGTAAGAAGATAAAAATGGTTTCAAAAGAGTGGAAAAGTAGGTAAATAAAGAAAGTGATTTGTCAAATGATTAAAGGAAATGAGAGAAAAAGAAAGATAGAAAAAACTATTAAAAATAATATTAAAGGAAAAAAAAAAGAAAAAAGAAAAAAGAAAAAAGAAAAAAGAGAAAAAAATATTAATAATACAAAAAATAAAAAATATATAAATTATTACAATTATTGTGATTTGAAAAATGAAAAATATTGTATTTCAAAATTCATTAAATATATAGTCATCTTCATTTATAGTCATCTTAATTACTAATGTGTTAGATATTTCAACCAATAATCATCTTCATTATTAATGTTTTGAAGTTTTTTCATTCCCAACAACTTCTATGATGAGTTACCAATATTACTTCTAGTCATCTTAATTATTAATGTGTTAGATATTTCAACCAATAGTCATCTTCACTATTAATGTTTTGAAGTTTTTTCATTCCCAACAACTTCTATGATGAGTTACCCAATATTACTTCTAGCTAGTCATCTTCATTATTAATGTTTTGGAGATTTTTCATTCTCAACAACTCAACTTCTATGATGAGTTACCACTAAAATTTTGATTTACTTGAAGTGTATAAGATATTTAAACATCTAATTAAAGTGCTAAATAATAATAAATTTGATGGTATTATTATAATTAGTATATAAATGTATGTTAAATGTTGTTTGAGTCTAATTTTAATAGATTAATTAATGTAAATTATGTACAAAATTTATAATAAAATTGAATGTTATAATCTAAATATGTTATGAATTATGAATTGTTTTTTTAACTATACAAAATAATTAAAATGAAAATGGATATCTTTTGTTTAAAAATTAATAATAATAATTTATGATTAATAAAATTGGAGATATTAAATGTTAATAATGAAAAATTTAGTAAAAAAAAAAATATTTAATAAAAAAAATGAAAAATCATGACAACGACAAAAAAAAATTCAAATTTATTCTTTATACAATTAAAAATATTATAATTTATTTTTATAAAATTAAAACTAAATTTTAATATTTTTATTTCTATTAAATTTAAATTTAATTAAAATATATAAAAGGTTTTAAAAATGTCTATTTTGAATATTTTCCTAATATCTAGGCATATTTGAATACTAAGTGATTTATCAAACATGGAAGTTAAGAAAGCAAAAAACAACACAAACACATTATGAATAAAATCATTTCATTATGATGAACACATATATGAATGCCAACTAGTTAGCATGATTACAAACAACAAGGGGGTGTGGAATTGGAATTGAGGTTCCTTAGCATTTGAGTGAACACTAAGAAGGTTATAGTGAAAGTTATATTTTTCAATTGAG
This sequence comes from Picea sitchensis, assembly GCA_010110895.2. NCBI lineage: Eukaryota > Viridiplantae > Streptophyta > Pinopsida > Pinales > Pinaceae > Picea > Picea sitchensis. The sequence continues at coordinate 3,055 of SNQJ01S0038225.1, read as the reverse complement.
TTTGGATCTTAAATATCATTATTATAGTAAACAACATAGATATATATGTTAATTTTATTTGAATAATGATGAAATTATAAGTTTGATAAGTTATAATTAAGTTTTATTATCAATTGGATTTAGTTTGAGTGATTGTGAGATGTAATGTTATCCTCTTTATCAGAATTCTATTCTCATAGGTGACATGTTAAGCTTACACTGAGTATATTGTTGTAACGACTTTGAGCCTTATTATTGACATGGCCTTGTGTCCTAAAGAACTTAGGGCTTACCTTGGTTACCATCCTTCAAATGAGGAGAAGTTCCTCAGAGTTTTCCTCGATATATGTTACTTCAAAAAACAAAAGTTATATGTTCTTCATTATAAAATGATAAAAATGTTATGATTAACATTTTGAAATAGTTTTTATTATTAAAATTTATTCACAAATCAAATATATTTGTACAATTTGTATCTGAGCCTAGTATTGATTGAAATACCAACATTATGCTAAATTAATATGTTATCTTTTTTTAAATGATTGAAATGGACAAGGAATGAGAAAGCAAGATAACAGTTTTCATGTAAGGTCAACTCGTTGCAACTACAAAAAGTAAAATTGTTTTTTTGTCATTTTGAGTAAAGTAAATTTCTAGATAATATAAAGTAAGATAGCCCAAGGAGTTAGTTCAATCAATTGTCACCAATGTTGTCGGTCATATGGTTAGTTTTGTGCCAACAAGTACGTAGTTTGAATCCCTATGGGTTAGGTGCACTAGTTTATGTCGAAGGGTTTACTATGGATTCCATCCATGAATGCAAGGAAGCATCTGTTAGGTTTCCCTCTGAGGTTTTTCTTGGGAAAAATTAATATGGAGTAAGCTATATTTTTCTTCATAATCATTGCTAATTGGGATAAAATTTGAAGGTTGTAATCATTTTTTTGAAGTAATGTAGCTTGACGAATTCAATGGAACGAAGCATTTGGGATTTGGTAATTTTAAATCGTTTGACTTTGCAAATCCCAAATGTTCCATATTCCATTGAATTGATCAAGGGTCTCTCTCTCTC
>SNQJ01S0038224.1:1623-45570 GCA_010110895.2 Picea sitchensis | reverse complement strand
ATCCTTGCCCCTCCCTTCCACCCAAGAATATATGAGAGATAATAAAACTTTACATTAAATCATCACCATCAACCAACCATCACATAGAACCTGATAATGCTTCCTGAGACTTCTTCAATTTATGCAATTCTTCAATTATTGGAATACTCTGATCCTACAAATAATATTACTCAATGTATTCTTTGAAACTCCTCCAATTTTCACTCCTTGAATCCTCCCCAAAAGGAAGTTATAGAGAGAATGGTAGACCTTATTCAATTCTGGTTTATTCAGGACACCGAACTTGTACAGAATGCCCCATGCTCCATATTAACATATGATTCTAAAACTCATACACAAGAAACTATAGTCTGTACTCTTTCCAATGAAATTGGTCCCATTTCATTTTGATTCTCTATGAATAAGTTATGACTGTTTTACCCGTAACACCTGTTTATTGACTAGCTTCAGGACTGGTCCAAAACCCTATCTTCCACATCGTGTATCTCCATAATTATAGCGAATCAAGAGCTAAAACTTTTACCACAGTTACCTTGATATGTCTTCTAAATACCATAGCAATTTCACCATCTGAATCGTTCTAGAAAAAAAGTTATAGCGAAAATGGTAAGATGACATGAAAATAACATACCTTAGAACACATCACCAAAAGACTTCATCCTCCCTTGAAATCCAACCTTCTTTACTTCTGTTTTCCTCTGAAATTCGACTTGCGTATCAAATAAATGTATAATGATATTTTTTTATACCATTTATGTCACTTCCTTTTAACATTAGGGTTGACCTGCCACTTTCTTATTTTGTAATTATTTTCTTTAATTATCTTCAGGGCGTACATGTACTTCCTTCTTCAATTCACTTTGTGATCTAAAAAAACTCATTTCTCCTCAACCATGAGGATCCACGTGACGTGCCACATACCACTGGAAAAAACATGATGTATACTATCCATCCATGGGCATTGTATTTTCATGTGCATTGTCCTTCATGTCCAAATACCTTCATCAATATTGCGGTCCAAAACCCATGACTAGGGTTGACATCAATGACAACAACCAATCTTCCAACAATCTCCCCCTTTGTCATTGATGACAACACTCATGCTCCCCCTATCATCAAGATCCCAATTTCTCTCCCCCTTTGACATCAATGGAAAATGGTAGGTCTTCTCCCCCTAAACATGTGGTACTCAATAATACTTCATCTTTATTTTTGGTCTTCGAGACTTTTTATTCCTTGGAATCCTTTTATGTGGCTTCTGTCTTCTCTCTCTTATTCATGTCTAGGATGTATATGTTATTCGGTCTTGTTTTTGCAGTTGCAACCAATCTTCTTGAGTTATTTTCTATGGTTTTACATTTTTGGGAGTCAAACGTAAGAGTGTATCCTTGATCACACATTTTACTAACACTGAGTAGATTATGCTTCAAGTCTTCAACCAATAAAACATTATTTGCTTTTACATTTTTTCTTCCAAGCTCTACTACACCTTATCCAAGTATTTTGGCAGATGAGTCATCTCCAAATGCAACATTGCCACCCTTTCTCTTCAAGATGATGAATTTGTCTTGATCTCCGGTCATGTGTGAAGAACATCCACTGTCTATGTACCATTCATCTTCTTCTTTACATTTTTCAGCAGTCAATGCTATTCGACAATTTTCATTGTTTTGAAACTCTTTCTTTCTCCATATTGTGGTTGGCATAGGGACATCTTCATTCATATATCTGCAATATCGTGCTTTGTGACCAAGATAAGTACATTTGTAGCATACAATATTTTTGTCCATCAATGGTGAAAATGAATTATAACTTATGTTGACAAATCCACGATTATTTCCATATATTCTTTTTACACCATTCATGTTTCTTGTGTATTTGTTCATTTCATTGATTCTTCAATTAATTGCCTTATGTCCAAATTTTTTGCAAGTATAACAATGACCAAGAAAGAAATTTTGATAACTTGGAGTAAGTGAACTTATTTGTGATGTAGTCCATCTGGGTTCATGATATACTCTTATGTAGTTTATTTCATACTGATTGAAGCTTCTTTGACTCTTGAAGGTAGGAGGTCTTCTTGGATATTCATCTCTTTTGTAATCATTCTTTCTTTCTGGTATCCTGGTCCACTTCTCATCAACTGTCTGTGTAGCTCTTTCTTCAACCTTCTTGTTGGTATTTGCATATTCTTTGTATGAAGCTTTGCCCATGCATCCAAGATGTGTTAAGTCTTTTGGCACTTGAGAGTTTCTCAAGCTCTTCCTCAATGAGACAACTTCTTGTTCAAGTTTCTCACAATTTTCTTCTTTCTTTGTCATTTGGATATTCCTTGCTTCTCCTATTCTTATTTCTTCTTCGAGTAGAGTTTTCAAGGATATGTTTTCTTCTCTTAGTTTATCAAAGTCTTCTAATTGTTTCTTCAAGCTTACAACTATCTTTTCACAACTACCCAATTCACTTCTTAGTTTTCTATGCGTGTCTTTGAGTTTTTTATTTTCAATCTCAACATGCTTCAACTTTTTAAGATTCTCATCTTCTTGTTGAATAATTTATTCTTCTTCATTGGACTTTTCTTCTTCAGTGTCATCTCTTTAAATCCTTGGATGAGGACATTCAAATTCAATGTCCTACTCCACAATTAAATCAAAAGAACTGACCTCTATTTGCTTCTTTGAAATCTGAGATGTTGTAATTTCCTTCAACTTCTTCTTCTTATTCTACTTCTTCCCTTGCATAAAGGTCTTGTAGTTTGTCCCAAACATGTTTTGATGATGCACATGATCCCACTTTGGATTTCACTGAATCTGTCAATCCATCCAGGATGGTATCTATTGCCAATTTGTTGTTTTTTTTTTCTTCTTTCTGAGCTGCAGTCTTTGGTTTCTTCAAAGCATTGTATCCTAAAGAAACTGAGAACCAAATATCTGCCCCAAGAGCTTTCAAGTAAGTTTCCATTCTATTACTCCAGTATTCAAAAGTGCTTCCATCAAATGGTGGAATTCCATTTGGAATTCTGTCTTCCATTTCTTCTTAGGATCTTCCTTCCAGTGGTTAAACTGTACTGAAGGTAACCCACTCTAAAACCAATTGTTGATACCGAGAGGGGGGTGAATCAGTATCAAGTACAATTTAAAACCTTTTTCAACTTATACTTAAACCATTCAATTATATCCAATGATCAATGAGCAATAGTATAAGAGTTACACAAATACACCACAGTACACCATGCACAATATATGAGAAATAATCAATAGTTATTGTTCAAAGGAAGTAATGACTTCCAAAGGTAGTTACAGCTTCCAAATGTAAAGGGAGGGATACAACTCCAAGAGGAAGATACAATCCTCCAATATCAAGAGAGGGTTTAACTCTCCATCCTTTCCCCTTCCTTCCACCCAAGAATATATGAGAGATAATAAAACTTTACATTAAATCATCACCATCAACCAACCATCACATAGAGCATGATAATGCTTCCTGAGACTTCTTCAATTTTTGCAATTATTCAATTCTTGGAATACTTTGATCCTGTAGATAATATTACTCAATGTACTCTGAAACTCCTCCAATTTTTACTCCTTGAATCCTCCCCAAAAGGAAGTTATAGAGAGAATGGTAGACCTTATTCAATTATGGTTTATTCAAGAGACCAAATTTGTACAAAATGCCCCACAGTCCATATTTAACATCTGATTATGAAACTCGCACAAAAGAAACCAAAGTCCGTACTATTTCCAATGAAATTGGTCCCACTTAATTTGGATTCTCTATGAAAAAGTTATGAATTTTTTACCCGGAACACCTGTTTATTGACTAGCTTCAGGGCTGGTCCAAAACCCTATCTTTCACAACGTGTATCTCCATAATTATAGCGAATCAAGAACTGAAAATTTTACCACAGGTACCTTGATATGTCTTCTAAATAACATATCAATTTCACCATATGAATTGTTCTAGAATTTTTTTTATAGCGAAAATGGTAAGATGACCTGAAAATAACATATCTTAGAACACATCACCAAAAAACTTCATCCTCCCTTGAAATCTGACCTTTTTAACTTCTGATTTCCTCTGAAATTCGACTTGTGTATCAAATGAATGTATAATGATATTTATTTATACCATTTATGTCACTTCCTTTTAACATTAGGGCCGACCTGACACTTTCTTATTTTGTAGTTCTTTTCTTTAATTATCTTCAGGGCCTACATGTACTTCCTTCTTCAATTCACTTTGTCATATTCAAAAATTCATTTCTCCTCAACCATGAGGATCCACGTGACGTGCCACATACCACTAGAAAAAACATGATGTATACTATCCATTCATGGGTGTTGTATTTTCATGTGCATTTTCCTTCATGTTCAAATACCTTCATCAATCTTGCGGTCCAAAACCCATGACTAGGGTAGACATTGATGACAACAACCAATCTTCTAACAATTTCAAAGCTTAGCTGTGAGTATGAGTAGATTTAGTTAGGGAGATAGACTTCATAATTCCAGGATCCACTGGAACTGAGGTCAAGTTCATGTAACACCCTGGATTTCAGACCCCCATTTTAAATAATGTATTGTTATAATGCTGAGAGGACTGAGTGCCCAAACAATTATTAAAGGGCTAGTATGCTCAAGAAATGTAATGTTTTGATCATTATTATTAATAAATACATCGCTAGCTGCTAGATAGATAAGGAATAGAGTTATAGGGGGCTATGATTACACAAGAGAGGGGGGCTTGAGGGGATAAATGTTTATTTCATATTTTAATTAACTTTTTTTTCTAAGAGAGGGGATCAATTACGTGAGCTTCTTGGGGGAAGGCCAAGAGGTTCTTGATTCCCCAAGAAAAATACTAAAACCCATCCCTAGTCTGATTGTGGGGTTGGTTCGTTGGCTCTTTCACTCCTCCACTTCTGCATTCATACCATTCTTTCCCTCACACACTTTCATGCACTCACTTACCCATTCATTGATCCATCCTCACATGCGTCTTGGCCTGGTAAAGTGAAAGGAATTGTTGAAGATTAGCCACATGATAGTTGGTTGTAGTGGTCACTGGTGCAATCCAGCCATGACTTGAGGCCTGCATATTTGAGATGCGTTGGCCTGCGCCCTTTTTGCTCACAACTGTGAGTCTTGAGAGTTCCAACATTGAGATTCTGGACCAGTTGTGCTCGAGCCCTGGAAGGAGAAGGACTGCCTGAGGGACTGCGTGGAAAATAAGGGTGGAGGTCCATTCTATTGGGTGGTACAGGCTGGGTAGACGAGAATTGGGTGCTTGGATTGCTGTGGGTGCTGGGAAACCTATGAGATATTGAGAGCTGATTGGTTTGGGAACCCAAGTAACACTCCAGAACCATCCTTGTGGATTCATAGCCCTGGTTCGGGGGTGACATTGCTGTTGAGATTTGGAGCAGTAGTGTCTACAGTTGGGTGGAACATCATTGGTCTGTATCCAATTGGTGTCATCTTTCGTAAAGATAAGTGATCTCTTTTATGATATTAGTCACATGTATATGAATGTATTTCCGCTGTGTATTTTAATTATCGTTTAACTAAATCTTAGAATATTCATGTTTGCTGGATATTGTTGTGCATGTCGTTAAACCTTTTATCTTTTGCGCCCTTATTAATGTAAGAAGGTACAGGTAATAGTACAAAGTCCAAGGGTGGGATTGAAGGTAGAACACCCCGACTTGTGGGTGGCTGGGGATGTTACAGTTCATTAAGTGGATAACTTGCTTGATCATAGGAAATAGTGATGAAGACATTTGATTCCCCCTTATGGAGAATCCAAGGAATTCCTTATATATATATATATATATATATCTTACTTTTTCTAGTTTTAACTTCTTCTTAGCTTCCAAGTACTGATAATAAAGAGAAGAATTTAAGTTGTGAGTAACCATTGGAAGACCTAGTCGACCAATTATAATGAATCAGTCGACTAGATAGTCGGGTCAGTCGACCAACTAGGTAAAATCAACTAACCAAGGTAGTTATGACAATTCCAACTAACTTCCAACAATACAAATGCATAAATAGAAAAAGAATTTATGAAGTAAGGGAGATATAGGTTGATATTGATTAGATATAGTAAAAGACTACTTGTCACTAGTTCCACTACTAATTTTCTCCTCTTCCTCCTTCTATGTATGCATGCTTGTATATTACTTATTATATATTATGACTGTGTGGCCACACTATTGGTAACTCTCTGTAATCATTTAGATTACAACATTGGTTTCATTGTTGGTAGTATTTGATCTGGGAACATATAGTAGTTGCATGCATGCATAGATGACGAGTGTTGAGGAGATCCATGACTGGTGGCATAGAAATTTGGAGAATTACTTGAAAAACTACACCAGAAGGAATTGACTAACACTTGCACATGCAAGGGAACGATTTTTTTTATAGAAACCCATAAAAAATTCCTAGAAGAAATACTTAAGGAGATAAATAAATTCATTGATAAGGATGCACATGAATAAACTAACAAAGGACAAATAGTTGTCAAAATTAATCAATGGTGGTCGAACTATTATTTATGAATGGTTTGAACATACTGTTGAAGATTTCTCTAAGGAGAAAACAATTGAATAATGTACATCCTTGGATGATGTAAATATAATATTTTACGATGAATTACATGATAGTTTCCTTTGCATGGTGCTGACATTGTTGCATAAGTTCTTGATTGAAAAATGATTTGACCATATCGTCGAAGCTTGGCCTCCCGTGAGCACATCAATAAAATCTGATTGGAAAAAGAAGTAATAAGAGTGGGATTATTTCTTGAGAAAATGAAGGTGACTACAAAAATCGCCCTTGTTGACCAAGAGTAAATTTGGGGTTGACGATGGCGAGGAGGGGAGTAGTTGTTGAATTTTGTAACTATGGTTAGTATTCATAATGGGGGGGGGAGTAGTTGTTGAATTTTGTAACTATGGTTAGTATTCATAATGTATATTTTGGTCTCAGAATATTTGTAAAGCATAATTAAATGTTCAAGACATGAGAAATTTATTTTTGAGTAAAGTCCTCTTTAGAAATTTCAAGAGGGAAATTTTGAATTTGTAAAAATAAATTATTGGCTCAATTTGTTCTAGAAGTAACTGGGCATATCAAGAGAAGTCTTCTTGGCATCTATCTTTCTTCTATTTTTCTCTTTCTCCAGTTCACACGTGTGAAGACTCTCTCTCTCTCTAGTGCACATCTTTTGTGCAATTGTTCCAGGGGCCACAACTTTTAGGGCTTGACTTGAAGGCTGAGACCAGGTTCTAAGTGTTTCTCTTGTTGTACAAAGAATTCATCTATTGAAAGGGTTGCTGGGTTTTTCCCCCTCGTGGGTTTTACCAAGGTAAATCTTGTGCCTTTCTGTGATCTCTACCGATCTACTATTTTACTGTTATACTGCATTTGTACGATTGAATTTTTGAAGTGTAATTTCTTAATGATATGTTGAAAAGTAAAAAGCAAGTATAATATCGTTCGAAGTAATTGCCAGTGTTCATAAATATTATACCTAGATCCGTTGTCTAGTAATTTCAACATGGAATCAGAGCTTTGGTGAAGAAAATAACTCTGAGATCACCATCAAATAAGACCTATCTTCAAGAATACCTATCTCCAAGAAGACTTATCTACTTTACACCTATGGATTCCTCTATGAAATCATAGAACGAGCTAGAAGGGGCGTCAAACTTCAGAGTGTGGAAAGCCATGATTGAACTTATCCTTTCCAAAAGCAAAGTTTTGGATATGGTGAAAGGAAATATCGAGGAACCTAAATATGATGCAGGAAAATAAAAGTTTAAAGACAATGATATCATTGCCATGAGTCTCATTTTGGACTCTATCAGGGGTCACTTGATTCCCTATATATCCAATCTTGATACATCACATAAAATTTATGATGTCCTAACCAATCTATTTATAGTTAAGAATGTTGGTCAAGTAATGAGCTTGAAGAATGAGCTTCGTGATACTAGAATGGCGAAGGATGATACCATATATTCATATTTTGTGAGGATCTCCCAACTAAGAAATCAACTCCAAACTATCAATGAACTTGTTCCGGATAAAGAGATCGTGACTATATCTCTCAATGGTCTACCTAGACCATGGGATGCATTTGCTTCAAGTATGAACACAAGAAAGGAATTTCCTACCTTTGAAGAGCTATGGACCTGTTGTGCTCAAGAAGAATCAAGGATCACATCAAAGAAAAGAATTCAGAAAGGAGAAGATGCTCAAGCTAATGCAACAAGATTCACGAATAATGGAGACAAGAAGAAGTTTGGTTTTTAGAACAAGAAATAAGGAAACAAACCTAATCATCAAGGGAAAAGAGACATGTCAAAAGTCCAATGTTTTGGTTTCCATACATTTGATCACCATAAATGTGATTCTCTTGAACTAGCAAATAAGAGGAAAGCAAAGTATCATGCTTTCACAACTGATGTAAATGATAAATAACCTTCAAAGAAAATCAAGAAAGATGACACATATTTCTTTTATTTCTACGCACTAACAATATCTACTAATGATGATGATATGGGGATAATATATAGTGGTGCTTCTAGACACATGATAGGTGACCATGTCAATCTCACAAGTGTAAGGGAGAAAAGGATATCTCAGAAAGTGGAACTTGGAGACAACAAATCGTATGCAGTCAAAGGAATTGGGAAAGCATCTATTGAATTGGAATCAAGTAACAATATTCATCTCAGTAATTTTCTATATGTACCTGGTTTGAAGAAAAATTTGGTCTCCATTTCTTGTCTAGAAGATAAAGGAGATATAATAACATTTGTTGATGGGAAAGTACTTGTATGGCGCAAGAGATCTAGAATAAATAATGCTAGAGTCATTGGAATTTGTAATTGGAGACTATATAGAATCCTAGGTCAAAATGATCAGGAACTTGTTCATGATGAATTTAATCCTAGTGTTATCACTGAAATTTCGTTCGCAAAAGGTTATAGAAATCCAGCATCTCCAAACACCTATTAGTTCATCCATGGTCCAAAAAATGCATTTCCAAAGGGCACAAACTATACAATTAGTTATAAAATCAGCATGCACTCAGAGTGAAAAGGAAGCGTGCGCACGTGTGTCAGTCGAAAAACCTCGGAAAAGTGCACATGCACCCGATGCGCGCCTGTGGACGCAAAAAGCCGCGCACACTTCAGAACGACACATCAATGATTCTGGTCAGCTTCCCACCCACTTCTGGTTCAGATACCAAGTCGATTTGACCCCCAAATCTGAGCTGAATCCGGGTGGGGGGTTGGTCAAAGACCTAAAGGTGCCCTGAAGGGACCCTTGTTCACACTAAAGCCCAGTTGGATAATGCCTCAAAGATTTTCTATAAAAAGAGGCCATGGGTGCACTATATTTCCAAGAATATATTTGTATTGTTATGCTACCTCTATTCTCTTGCAAGGAACCTTTTTCCTCATTGGAGCATATACACATCATTTCATTGGGCCATTTACATCACCTCTTCAGTGAATGAGCTTTGGATTTCTTCACCATTTCATTTTAGTTTGCTATTTGTAAGAAGAGCTCAATCATTGGGGGTTCAAGAGCCCTCCCTTGGAGGAAGAGGGGACCCATAAGTCTCCCTTTCTCTTTGGTGTTTTCCCACTAATACAATCTATCCATTGGTGGCATGAATATCGGTCTTTCTTTTGTTCTATTTTCCTTATGCACATTAGGTTAGTTTCTTTAATTGTTATTAGATTAGTTGTTTATTTGCTTATTGTGCTTGATGTTTCTAACTCATTCACTCATTTATGTCCTGTCTAGCTAACCCAACTAGACTTGTAAGTGTCCTTCTTTTTCTCATTTAGGTGATGAAAATGATACAACAGATTGGCGACTCCACCGGGGATAGGTATCAATTTCCTCCCCATTTGGGTTGTTTGAGCACTTATTTTTGGTTTATTTAACTTGTAGGAACCATAACCAACCCAAGCCTTCTTGGAAAAAGATAAATTCAGAGACAAGATAAGAGAATTTCATCCAAAATTTTCTTCCCGGCCGTGTAACAGAAAGTGCGTGGGTTTTTTAGCCCACATGCACGCCTTCCGAGCACGTGCGCCAAGAGAACCTTGTTCCTCAGCACCTTCTGTGCACCTATGCCAACGGGTCATTTTTGGTTTATGCATTGTCGCCACATGCACCTCTGTCTACTCTGCGACCCGCACATCTATTCATAAATTCAAACATTGTAAGGGCTTTTGTGATATGTTGAAGGCCCATAGCCTTCTGAAACTTGATTCTATGCAAATTGTAATATGCACCACACTTAGATTCCCTCTCCACATGAAGGGATAGTCAAAACAAAGGCACTTAGGGGGTTAAAATCCATATTTATCCTCTTTTTTATTTCATTTTTCCACATGGATGGCTTGATTTGATTGAAGTTAAGTTGGAATCATTCTATATCACATATATAACCACTTACATTGGGACCAAAAATTGAACTTCAATCATAGTGTATGCTCTTCTGTCACACCATAGAGCGATCTTGAGAATCAGAAAAATGATTGAAGGAAGATTTCATCTCCCTTAAAGACAAAATCTTTAGGAGAGGACAACAAACCCCTTTGGGTCTCCTCTTAGTTTCTTTTCAAAAACATCTTAAAATTGATAAGGGCCCATACGTGCCCACATGCTACAAAGATAGGATAGTTTGAAGCTACTTTATTAGTTTACATCACTAGGGGAGTTTAAAGGTTATTGTAACGAGCCCATACATGCTCACATATACACAATATGGGATAGTATTTTAAATCTTTCTTAGATTAAATCACATTAGAAAGTTTAAAGGATTGGTAAGTATCCACATGTCCACATGCTAGTTCTCTAGGGACTTTAAAATTCCGCAAGGTTGTATCAATGACATCTAGTAAATTAGGTAATCAAGACTTGTAAGGACCACACGAAGTCCACATGTTGCAAGGTGACACCTAACTTATTAAAAATTTGGCACACTTTCACTTGTTTACACACAAATTCACTACTCACTCGCATAGTTTCATCTAGAACCGTGGAGGTTGAAGTAAGTTTCCTCCAAAGGGACCGAAACGCCCCACCCTTTTCTTGACGAAACTATCAACTCCCACTTAATTTGAACGAGATTGGTTCACACCCCCAATCTCTCAAAACAACCACATCTAAATTTTTTCTAAAAACTCACTAAGTTTTCCTCCACAAGGGGTGCCAAAAGAAATTTTTTAGTCTAGGTAGGATCTCGGGGATAGACATCCAAATAAATCCCCGTTAGCTGGTTCTCACATCTTCAAAACATTAGAAGTTGTCAAATAGAGAACTTTAAATCCTCCAAGTCAAGTGTTCCTAACACCATAAGGCAGGGAGATACCCATGAAGGGTCGAAGGCTGAGGTCCAGTTGTTCTGTGCATCCCCCATTGAGGCACCCACCTCTTGGATAGGATCCAACCCATGACCCATTTCTGAGGCCGAAAATCTATATGCCGCACTTTGACCGATGTACCTAGTGACCAAAATTTAAGACATCTATTCAGGTGACAATTGTGGGATGAAATTGCACCTTGATTGGATTTTGTGTGGCTATTGGGAAATATCGCCAGCTGTTTCAGGATATGCACCCTCTACCCCTCATTATAATTGATTATTTCATCCTTCACTAGTTCCTCTTCCAGTGGCTTCAGACCCTGCTGTTGAGTGCTATTGGAAGGTCCAATGCTATTTGAGAGGAAGGATGGTACATCCTTTTAGGACACGAGCATTTGCCTTCTTTGTTCTCCCACGTGGACAAAATCCACCTATCCACATATATGCTTCTTTTTCAATTGATTTATGTATGATGCTCTTTTGATTACAAAATGATTATGAGATATATTGTGAAGGTCCAAGTAATACAAAGTCTCTTGTTCATTTATTACTCTCATCACTAGTTGTACACATTCATTTTGCAAGTCGGACATCATAGGGGACCCATAGAACCCCCGCCGTTCCAGACACTTGTGAAATCTCCCTCCCATTTGAGGAGGAGTTCCTAGTATTGACAACTCATCAGCTCAACCCTTTCACACCCCCGTGAGTGCTACTGTCTTGGGATCAACTTTTCTTGGTTTCAATTTACTTGGGTCCACTTCAGAAGGTCAACTTTCCACTAGATTTCCTTTACAAGGAAGCGGGGGGCACACTTCTTCCCAAGGAGGAAGTACCACCCCACCTAACCCCCCTCACGGGTCAGGTACACAAACCACTCACACCATTGCTGGAACTAATCCTCCACCACCACTACAAATTCCATACTTGGCTTCCCTCAACATACCGGATCTGAGTAAGCTCACCAATGATCCTATATTGCATGACCCCACATGGCCTGCAATGCCTACCAAATTACCTTCAGACATTCCCAAGTTTGAAGGAAAGGCCGGAGAGGATCCTGCCAGCCATGTCATGACCTTCCACCTATGGTTCTCTTCAAACAACATCATGGACGACTCCTTCCGGTTATGGTTATTCCAACGCACACTCACTGGCCCATTAGCCAAGTGGTATGTAGATGAAAAATCAGGGTCTCATGTGACCTTTGAAGCATTGGCCAAAGCATTTTTGAACTTCTTTCAACTACAAATATACCATGACAATGGTCTCAAACTACTCTCGGAGTTTAAACAAACCTCAACCACACATATCGCTGACTACATTCATGAATGGCGTCGACGACGTAGCTTATGCAAAGAAAAAACCACCAAGCACCAATGCCTTGATTGGTTTCTCAGATCATTTGTCTCCCTCCTTGCCAAAGATGTGGCCTCCACCTTCCCCCAATATGAAGAAGAATCCATTATCAAGGCTCAACAGTATGACCTCATCTATGCAAAATCAACCTACTTATACACAATACTACCTGACATCCCAAGAGCCGTACCATTTGGCCAAGACAAACCTAGGATGTCTTACTCAACGGATGGATTCATTCATACCACAACACACCATAATCCATACATCCAACCACCACCCATGTATGGTACACCCCAACATCCACCAATATATGGTGGACTTCCTTATTACCCCCCTCCCCCTTACCCACAACCATACCCTATTGTACCCCCTCCACCCACGAGTGGACCTGCATCGACACCCATGATGCGTCCAACTATACAACCAAGTTCTGGTACCCCCTCTACCTTAGCTTACACCCTAAGAACTAGTGAAAGCATCACAACTTCTTATGTACCATACAGATCATTGCCACAAAATAATCCGTACTTTCCATTTCTTGGTCCCCCCCCACCCATGGCTCCACCACAAGGACAAACACACACTGGGGTTAACTTTGTTCAACTCTCTCCCATTCAACAATTTTAAAGCTTTGAACAACTGAATAGGGAAAATCCGACCCATCAGTCAAATAATGACAAAAAGAAAGGAAAAAACTGAAACAATAATAATCTCGGACCAGGAGGAAATAACCCCCAACAAAACCAACCCACTGGGGGCAATCAGAATCAAGGGAATCAGAACCCCCAAAGAGGCAATAACAACAAATGCCAAGGGAAGAATAAAAAAAAAATCTAGACAAACTTCCCTTGTGCCCTTTGCAGTGAGTATGTCCATTATACTCACTATTGCCCCCAAATTGCTAACTTTAAACGAATGAAAGAATCCATGAATGAACCTTGTCCCCTAGCACCACCTGCCCCCCAACATTCCCCACAACAGTATGTGAAACAATGACCCCCGACAGTGTTGCAAAACCTGATTCCACACCAAGGTGTGATGAATACCCAACAAGACATGCACCCTGCCCCACCACAGATGGGACAATATCAAAACCCTGACACCCCTGCCGATTGCACTATCATCCTCACTAGCGAAGAGGAAGTCCTTCTACAAACGTGCAATCGTCAATATAGTGCACCCCCTGAATATTCTCCCACTACGTCAGAAGAAGTTCCAGTTACAACAGGACCCCCTCTAATGATTCCACACCATAATACTGAGACCCCCCTTTGTATTCCTCATATCCCCTTACGACGGAATGTCACTAACCCTCAGGCTAGGGAATCAAACAATTATAGTCTGGTCGATGACCTGGCACAATCTCCTGCCACCATGTCCATCTTAGAATTTCTTCAAACCTATCCCACTCAACGGAAGTCATTGATTTCCGCCCTGGGGGAAGTTGACCCTGCTGACACTAGACTCATCACGTTCGATATCGATAGTGGGGAACCCCGTCTCCCCGCTTTAGTAGCGTTCCAATTACCGATTAAAATACATAACATCATAGTTCATTGATGCATCATTGATGAAGGTGCATCCACATGCATCATGTCCAAAACCATATGGAAGAAAATTGGCTCCCCCGAGCTCATACCATCCGCCATCACTTTGAGAGCTTATGATATATGACCATCCTCTCCTAAAGGGATCTTTCAAAATGTCCCCATCGAACTCAGGGGCAATAATATCCTTATTGACATTGAGCTTATCGACGCCCCACTCGATTACAATATCTTGTTCGATCGTAGCTACATGTACACCATGAAGGCAATAGCCTCTTCTGTATTCCTAACGATGATGTTCCCCCACAATGAGAACATCATCACCATCAACCATGTTTCACATTACGAGCCTAACCCTTCCTCCAACATCGATAACATTTTACCTTTTGTCCACACTAATCCCGATGTCTACCCACTCGTTGAGATGGGCCCCAACATATTCAAAGATCCATCCTTGCTAGGGACATACCACAGAGCACCCCCGCTCATCCATCCCTCAGCTCAAGTATGCATAATCTCTTCCAACGGAACTAATAATGGAGATACCATCCCTCCCACTGAGGCTTCTTCACTTCCTGATGCCACACTATTCACAGAGCTCCTCCCTCAAGAGTCCCTTGAGAACACTCCATCACCACTTGTTCCCAATATCGTTCCCCCCCAAGGTCACATCCCGGTTTGGGAGACAGTCCCCCAAGCCATTACTCAAATCCCCTTCTTCTACCCCCCACCGGGTATACAAGATTTCCAGGTATCCGCCACACTTACTCTACCTAACATGGTTCCTTACATCCCATTTTGGTATCTGCACCCACCTGAGATGGTTCCTCAACCATCCCTTCCTCCCCAAACCGAGGGAATCCCAAAGCATATACCAGTCCTCACTCTGACCACACCACCCTCATCCCCACTCGCAAGCACCACTGCTACAACTGGGGCCAGAAGGAAGAAGAAATATCCCACCACTCCACTGCCCCCCCCCAAGTTCAACTTCCTTGTGCACTATGCGAGAAAGAAGGAGACCCCACCAATCGATGTCCCTCTCTCCCCGAGTTATGAAATTTAATCCGACTTCCTCGAGTAACCACACCGCTCGTCGCTCCACCCAATGCACTAAGTACTACCACCACGTATCCAACCATCGATACCATAGGGTTGTGAACCAAATTCGCCTGTACCATCTACTCAGAGTATGGCCATTACACCCACCATTGCCCCATGCTACATCAATTTTGACAGACACTAACGACAGTACGCTAGATCTGTTAGCAAGAGTCTACCCTATCTGCATCATCAAGTACTCCTGTCACAAACATACACTATGGCACGACTTCAGTTAATGAACATATGAGATTCCCTTGCTCTCTCTGTGAATACATGGATCGTTTCACATACCAATGTCCTACGATCCTTGAATACCGACATCGCCAAATGGCCCTTATTCAGAATCCTATGCCTACCTCACTACCAGAGGTACTAGTGATTTACCCTACTCCATCCCCTGGTGTTGTTCATATCCTCTCTCCTGAACCTAAGACACTCCCTACTCCCCCATGGTTCATGGATAGCCTATATGAGGATTTTCCCCCAAATCCCCCCAATTCTCCAGTTCATTTCCCCACGAAAATTTTACGCCCGACTACCATTTTCAACCCACAATATCTTGATATTTGGTTTATGTAGAGTGAACCATCACAACCCCTTTGTGTCACCCCCCCTAAATCTTCACCACCAGAAGACAATAACATGGTGCCATTCACCAATGTTACTCCCCTGGATCCTCTAAATTCTCGGCAGTTCCACTGTGATGAATACATCCTCGAGGAATTAACTACCCCCGATTGCCCATGGGATCTGCTCCATCACAGAGCACTCTTTCTTTCACAGGAAGCATTTACGCCTCCTAACCAAAACTCAATATACGCAATCGAAACCAAATATTTTCTCCCATAATGGCACATATACTGGTTCAATAGTCCTATCCCTACCCCCGACGATTTTGAAGAAGGTAACATGGCTAACATTTCCCCCACTGTCAAAATTGATATTCCCATCAAACTTGGAATCATAGAGGAAATCACCATTGGCGCCACATGCTCTCTTGAAGAAATCATAGCCTACAAAGCTCTCTTCCAGGAATACTAAGACATTTTTTCCTGGTCATACACAGAGATGCCTGACCTTGATCCCTCTATTGTCGAACATCGTATAGACACATGGCCTAATATCACCTCTGTACGACAAAAGAAATGCCCATTACACCCATCCAAAGCAATGACCATCAAAGACGAGATTGAAAAATTATGCGCTGCAGGGTTCATATACCCCATCACATATATGTCATGAGTCTCCAACCCCGTCCCTATCAACAAAAAACAAGGCACTATTCACGTCTGCACTGAATTTCGTGATCTCAATCATGCCTGTCCCAAAGACAAATTTCCCAAACATTTTATCAACCAAATTATCGATGATTGTGCCGACCACGAGGATTTATCCTTCATGGATGGTTTCTCTAGATACAACCAAATCCATATTCACCCAGCCGATCAGTACAAAATCGCATTTACTACCCCATGGGGTAATTTTTCATATCGTGTCATGGCTTTTGGCCTCAAGAATTCCGGTGTGACATTCCAATGCGCCATGACATACGTTTTTCATGATTTGGCTCACATCATACTCACCTACTTAGATGATCTCACCGCTCGATCTAAGAAACACACTTAACATCTAGATGACTTACGCATCATCTCTCACAGGTGTCGTCAGTACAATATACGCTAGAACCCCCTCAAGTGCGTATTTTACGTCATTGCCAGATGCCTCCTTGGGTTCATTGTTTCCCAATGCGGCATCACCGTCGACCCCCTCAAGGTCCAAGCCATCACTGAAATTCCACAACCTCAGAATTTACGCCAACTCCAAATCCTACAAGGAAAAGCTAATTTTCTACGTCGCTTTGTCTCCGATTACGCCACTCGTGCACACAGTTTCCTTCGCTTATTGCGTCACGATATCCCATTCCAATGGGATGAACATGCCCAAACCTCTTTTGATGATTTAAAATAGACACTCTCCAATGCCTCCTTCATTAGTCCACCTGACTATGACTGCGACTATATCCTCTACTTATCGGCCTCACCCATCTCAGTAGCAGGAGTTCTCATCCAACTAGGGGATGATGACCATGAGCATGTAGTTTATTTTATTAGTAAAAATCTTTCAGGGCCACCCTTGAAGTACAATCACGAAGAGAAACTCTCCCTTGCAGTTGTCCTCGCAGTCTAGAAACTGTGCCATTACATCCTGCTTCACACTACCAAAGTCGTAGCAGATTTCAACCCCAAGAAATACTTGCTCAGTCGCCGACAAATTAATGGAAAATTTTCCTGATGGATCGTCATCCTTCAAGAGTAAGACCTCGAATTTTCAACACCCAAAAGCAAGAAATCCCTCATCCTCGCTAAACTCATTACGACCTTTCCCTCAGAGACTACCAGTTCACCCGTCAATATAGACTTCCTCGACAAACACCTCTTATACATCCCCTCAGATGATCCCTGGTACGACGACCTCCTCGTCTACCTCTGAACACAAAATTTTGGACCTCACCACTCCAGGGACAATCGTCGACGTATTCACCATCAGGCCCCTTGATATCTCCTTATTGGTGACATCTTATTTCGATGAGGGGTCGACACCATCCTTCGTTGATGTTTGACCATCGAAGAAGATGACATAGTTCTCAATGATTTCCACAACGATGCTTCCGAAGGCCACCTCTCAGGTATTTCCACTGCCCAGAAAATCATTCGAGTAGGCTACTTTTGGCCCACATTATTTCACAACTGTATCCATGCCATGAAATGCTGTGACAAATGCCAGATTTATGCCCATAAAGCCCGAGCGCCACCCGCTCTTTTACACCCAGTCATCATTGCCAAACCCTTTTGCAAATGGGTCATTGACTTCATGACTTGTAACCCTCCATCCAACAATGGACACAAGTACATTATCGTGGCAGTCAATTACTTCACCAAGTGGGTAGAAGCTATGCCCACCTTCAACAACACCCCTGACATTGCAACAAGTTTTTTCTTTAATCACGTCATCTCTCACTTTGGAGTCCCACTACAGTTAGTCTCCGATCACGGGAAACACTTCGAGAATGAGATTTTCGTCGAACTATCCTCCAGGTTAGGCTTCTCCCACGAATTCTCCTCCCCATACTACCCTTAGTCCAACGGACAGGAAGAGGCGGTCAACAAGGTCCTCAAAACCATGTTGCAGCGCACGATTAACAAACATAAGACTAATTGGCATCATATATTGTTTTTCACACTATGGGATTATCGCACAACAGTTAAAACATCCATTGGATTTACACCATTTAATCTTTTCCATGGGGTCGAGGCCACTCTCCCCATCGAGTGCGAAATTCCCACCTTATGCACCACTATTGTGCTATTACCTGACACGGCTCCAATGAAGCAACGTTTACTGAAATTAGAGTCGCTGGATGAAGACCGTCGATCTTCGTTACAAAACAATGAGGTAGCCAAAAAACGGTTGAAGGCCACCTTTGATCACCATGTCAACCTTCGCTCATTCAACGAAGGTGACCTCATCCTTGCTTACGATATCTCTCATGATACCCTCGACCATGTAAAATTTGAGTCATTATGGCATGGACCTTACATCATCCAACATTGCCTCACTAAAGGCACATACATCCTGGCCTCTCTCGAAGGACACCCTATGAAAGAACCCATCGATGGGTTGTACTTAAAGAAATTTACGTCTGAGCATAGCCACTCTACATCTCGTTTGTACACATTTTGTACCATTTTTAGTCTTCTTTTTTCTCCCCATGCCTAGTGTCTAATCTACCATTTGTGTTATTGATAGATGACTCCTCCATCGACCTACCACATCGGTTATGCCAACAGATCTAGTCGATGGACACAAAATCTCGCTTCGGCTGCTTGGGCCCTCTATACCCCATATCATGAACTGCTCCACTCCAGCGGCATATGTTTGGGCTCATCAACCAACAACCCAGAAGAATACATAGCCGTCATTGGCCTCCTTGCCGAGGCCAGTCACCACCATATTCGTCACCTTAGAGTAATACTAGATTCCCAACTCGTGGTCCTTCAAATAAATAATGTGTATCGTGTCCGCAATCCTCGCCTCTTCCGCAAATACCTGCAAGTTAGACTTTTATGTTGACATTTTGATTCAATCACATTTACACATATTCCAAGACAATTCATTCAAATAGTAGATAATATGGCTAACCTAGTGTTAGATTGGCATTTATCACATCAAGATACCCTTACACATACATAAATCATCAAGAGTCTCTCACAACATATAAATTAGACACCTTAAAATACATCACATTTGAACATCATATAGATCGAAAATATACATCCATATATATATATATATTGATCAATGTGAAGTACAACATGTACATCATCCGTAGGCAGGTGAGCCACCTCATCCCTATAAATACAAAATCAGTGTCACATGAACCTATACAAAATGGGCTCGCAAGCCTATATACAAATACAAAAATACATATATAGAGGCACTCATGACACCTCTAGAGCTCCACCACCTAGTCCTCTCTCTGGAGGAGGTGCCCCACCAACTAGAGGTCCCTCAGGTCCTGGGCGAAGCCACCCAGTCATAGCCGCCCCCACACTGTTTCTCTGTGGATTAGGGTATGCAACTCCGCTGAAAGTCCCACACACTTCTCCAAGACTCCCTTGTCTTGGATCCATGTCCATATGCCCTCATGCACTCCCTGTAATACCGCCTCCAATCGGCGACGAAAATCCTCAAACTCTTTGCCGACCCTCGCCAAAGGAGCATGTGAAGGCCCTATACCGGGTGCATCATATGGGCATCACCTGCCTACTCTCTCATCATCGATCGGCCTCACACCAACCTCGTCCTGCCACCATCTCTCCCCTACCCGTGGCTCTCCCCGCAGTGGTCTCACAGGCCCCTGACATGCTGGCACTCTAACCAACTCTATCTCTTGTCTGCGAGGTCCCACATCTACACACACAACAACCAAATGATAGAATTAACATCCATCCATACATAAAACATATGCTATACTATCTAAAAACTCAAAAAATACATCAACATACCTCTACGATCGAACACCTCTCTAGGGGGTAGAACCATCTCTGGATCCCCCTAGAAATCCACCCCACTATATGGGAACTGGAGTATGATCTATGGCATCTGACGCCACACCCATGCAAGCTCAATCGTAAAGTAATTTTCACCCTCCCCACCACCATGACAGACCAATATCATCGCCCACTGCCTCAATCATGGCTCTCGAATGCTCGGTGCATCCAACAAGACTCTCGGGTGCAACATGGGAACCCTCTCGAAAAACCATGCCACCAAGATAGAACTAAAAGAAAACTAACTGGAGTTGGCTATCAGAGATTGGTTCAGTTTCCCTATCATCTTGGTGTGTAGCATCACACCCTAAGCAAAGTTCCCACCACTCAGTGCCCTCTGCATGATCTTCAGCTCCCCACCACTAATTCGCTGGGTAGCTATGGACCCATACACTCTCACAATCATCGCTGCAATACAACGATGCACAAAGGTGTCCATCGCCCCAATCCTTACAACCGACCCTGACATAAAGTCCTCTCTAGAACAATACGTCCAGGCCAGGTTAGCTAACTGCCCATCCCCGGGTAACACGGGCTCAGTTGGTAGTAGGATTCCCTGAAAAGGGAGCCCATTCAAGAAATACACATCCTCTATCGCCAAGAATGTGAGCTACTCCCCTCGCACAATAAAACACTGCAGATCCGAGCTCCACATAAATATCGGGAACTGTAGCAGGTACTTCTGTTCCCGTACTAGTGAACAATCAAAGAACTTTAGCATCCCACAGGCTACCAAAGGTCCCCGCACATCTGACTCCTCATCTGTCACTGCCTTTCTCAGGCGTGCTCAGTCTCTCTCCCTCCAATGGACTGGCATCATCAAAATGGTCACCTGCATCCACATATACAGTACTTGATCATACATCACAACCCATAAAAACACCAAAAGTCTCCAAAAGATACGTTTTTTACACCCCTAAGATTTTCCTCAAGGGCGCCACTGTTCTCCCCACAGGCGCGCACATATGCGCACCTGTTCATCCCACAGTGGTGCACTCATGCACAACCGTAGACGATATAGGGGCATGTGCATGCACCCCTGTCACACACACAGACGCACATTCAAGTGCACATGTTCGCTACACAGTCGTGCACACATGCACAACTGTCAGGAACACAACAACGCACACATGCGCAATTGTGCTTCAAATAGGTGCACACCTATTTTCCCCATTCAACCACCCCCGTGCGTAGTTGTTCCAATTAAAACCACGCACTCATGCGCGTGCATCACTTGATCACCTGCACACTAGGGGGCCCACCCTCACAAAGTCCCTCCATACGAACATCCGTACAACCCTGCCCACAAACAAAATCCTAATTACTATGCAGGAGGATATGGCCACTAACTTGGCTCTCACAAACCTTGGATCGGATAGATAGAACTCCAAAAATATCCAAATTTCCTCTCAAACCTCTGGTCCACTCACTATAGCCACATGTACAAATGAGGTGGCAATGTGGGCCCTACAACTATATATAGTCCCTTTTGCCACAACTTCCATACTCAATTACCAGAGCTTTGGTCGTCCATTTTTCGATTCATCTTCAGTCGCAGGATTGGATCCCACCACCTACACAGTCACATTCCCTGGGTCACCATCCATCCTCGGCCTTCGGGGAGCCTTTTTCTCACATCCCACCCAGGTATGCATGATCATGTTCAAAATTATCCAGTAACTATTCTATGTTCTTTATTTTAAGATATTTTTCACGTCGAGAATTTGGTTTTCATGTGAGCAGGTACTTGGTCATCACACACCAGAGCAGCCCCTTCAGGTATATGATCGACACTAGCATGTAGTCATTCCCTCTGAATATCCATTGCATCTCCCAGTCACACCCTCTGACATTCACCTCTAGGATCCCTCCATCCGGCTTTACAATACTCTCACCTCCGCTGCGTTTTTAGTACTGTCACCCGATAGCATTCTCCCCTCCATGAGTTGTCCCGTTCATAGTCCCCTTTTTGGCACTTTGAAACTCATGCTACTTTCACCCCCTAGGGATGGGAGTCCTGATAGTCTTACTCATGTTCTAGAATCAACCACATACTCCTTCTCCTCCTTTTGCTAGCTTTCCCAGTGGACTCCTAGAACATCTCCTACCGATTATCATTTAGCTGCACCTCCATAATATCATTAGC
Source organism: Picea sitchensis (assembly GCA_010110895.2). Taxonomy (NCBI): domain Eukaryota; kingdom Viridiplantae; phylum Streptophyta; class Pinopsida; order Pinales; family Pinaceae; genus Picea; species Picea sitchensis. The sequence continues at coordinate 22,903 of SNQJ01S0038224.1, read as the reverse complement.
CCTCCATTTCATCCACAATCAGTTTTCCCATCTGCAAATTCCCCTCCATTCATTTACCTCATACAGAAACCCACCTATGGACCCCCCACCCTCCACCAATTCTCCATGCAACTTGCACCCTCATAGGCCAAGCCATCTTGCACCAGGGCACCTGTTTCTGTAGTTGCACACTTATCCCACATTATTCTTTATTCATTTGGTAATTGTACAAATCCTTTGTTTCCCACTTTTACCTAGATTTTTGTTGTCGCCCTTAGCAACCTTCCTTTTCTAACAATGCAACCCCTGTCGCCCTTGGTTGGGGCATTTTTCACCTCTTACCCTTATTGACCTCATCCAAAAACCTCGAGTATCTCATGGTCCATAGACCTCTGATCTCTAAGTTTGTCCCCTTTGTGATGCCTCTGGCACCATTTAACCCATGACTAGTCATCCCCCTGACACTAGATTCAGTTTCACGGTTGCTACCACTCATACTTCACATATATCCCCAACCAAGCGCAATCTTGAGTCTCACTGCATCTTGACTTCATCCATGCACCTCATCAGTTCCTGATCTCATCCAGTGGATTTCATGAAGCCCTTTTCTTTTTGAAGTTGCGTCTCCCTTTATGTCGACATCAGTATAGTTTCCAAGAGGGCGACAATATCTTGACTCTCATTTCCTCTACAATGAAGAGTCTCGGAAGACACAGAGAAAAACACCATTTTTCTTTGCTGTCGTTGACCCCCATATAATTTGACTTCAACTTTATCTCATGTTATAGTGGGTCTTACTTTGCGACTATTGCAATTTTTTTATATGTTTTCCGAAGACCTATGAAATTTGTTGGGCCATCAATGCCCGCGAATTATCTACACTTCTTACATGTGTCATCACCTCTTTTCAGAGTATTTTCACCATCAAAATCATCCTCTGCCATCATCAAATCACCCCGGAGGGTGCTGCAGTTAATTACATCAACATACCACTTTAGTTACTATCTTACACATTTTTGAGTTACATGACACGAGCATGGGGCATGCCCGCCTCGTTTGTACACAGTTTTGTTTTTTCACTCCTTAGCGAAAGCTTTGGGTTCCATAGGTTCCCCTCTCCCTCCAATGGGTCACTCTTGCATTTTCTCTCAACACTCTCTCTTACAATGCTACTCCCAGTAGAAGAAATATTGATGTATTTCGGCTATCCGTATGCTCCTAACCTCACACATTAACAGGCACCTGTTATCACTGAAATTTCGTCCGCAAAAGGTTACATAAATCCAGCATCTCCAAACACCTATTAGTTCATCCATGGTCCAAAAAATGCATTTCCAAAGGGCACAAACTATACAATTGGTTATAAAATCAACATGCTCTCAGAGTGCAAAGGAAGCACGCGCACGTGCACCAGTCGAAAACACCAGAAAAATGCACGTGCGCCTGTGGACACAAAAAGCCATGCACACTTTAGAACGATGCATTAATGATTCTGGTTGGCCTCCCACCCACTTTTGGTTTAGCTCCCAAGTCGATTTGACACCCAAATCCGAGTTGAATCCGAGTGGGGGGTTGGTCAAAGCCCTAAAGGTGCCCTAAAGGACCCATTTTTCACACTAAAGACGAGTTGGATAATGCCTCAAATATTTTCTATAAAAAGAGGCCATGGGTGCACTATATTTCCAAGAATATATTTGTATTGTTATGTTGCCTCTATTCTTCTACAAGGAACCTCTTTCCTCATTGGAGCATATAAGCATCATTACATTGGGCGATTCACATAACCTCTTGAGTGAATGAGATTTCGATTTATTCACCATTTCCTTTTAGTTTGCTATTTGTAAGAAGAGATCAATCATTGGGGGTTCAAGAGCCCTCCCTTAGAGGAAGAGGGGACCCATAAGTCTCCCTTTATCTTTGGTATTTTCCCACTAATACAATCTATCCATTGGTGGCATGAATATCGATCTTTCTTTTGTTCTATTTTCCTTATGCACATTAGTTTAATTTATTTAATTGTTATTAGATTAGATGTTTATTTTCTTATTGTTCTTGATGTTTCTAACTCTTGCACTCATTTCTGTCCTGTCTAGGTAACCCAATTGGACTTGTAAGTGTCCTTCTTTTGCTCATTTAGGTGACGAAAAGGATACAACACCTAGTGAATTATGGCATAAAAGGTATGCTCAACTTCATTATCAAGAATTTCCATCTCTAAATCAGATTGTGGTAGGTGTACCATAATTGTAATAAGTTCATGAAGGTGTTTGCAGAGGCCATGCACTTGGGAAGAATGTTAAGAAGCCATTCCCAAGTAGTGACAATAGATCTAAGTAGATATTGAACTTAATACATTCATATGTATGTGGTCCTATGCCAATGAAGTCTCTAGGAGGCTCTCTTTACTATGTAACGTTTATTGATGACTTCTCACAAAAGACTTGGATGTACCTATTGAATATGATAGATGAAGTATTTGACAAGTTTCAAGAATTAAAGGCTGAAGTGGAAAACTTGACAGGGAAGAAGATCAAGACTCTAAGGCTTGATAGTGGAGGAGAAAAAACCTCCAAAGAGCTCATTTACTTTTGTAAATCAGCTGGTATTGAGAGGGAGCTGATTGTCCCACATAATCCTCAACATAATGGCGTGGAAGAAAGGAAGAATACATATATTGAAGAATCTGTTAAGGAAATGATGAATGATCAAAATCTATACATGTTTCTATGGGGTGAAGCAGCCATGGAAGTCGTATATGTTTAGAATATAATCCCTCATCATATATTGAAGGACATGAATTGATGCAGACCCCCTCCCCTTCGAGGTTCTGCGACCTCCCGGTCTCTGGATCATTCTCCCTCCTTGAGCTAGAACAACTCTCTATTCCCTGTTGGAACCTCTATTAAACAAATCCACAGGTCCTTTTTATGAAACTCAACCTATGTGACTAAGCACCAAGCGCAAGCCTCTACTCCATGTGACCACGACTGTGACTGCCTGCCTATGAAAAAGGCGCATCACAATCTCGCGTATAGGGACTTTGCGAATGAGCCACCTCGATTCTATCGATAGCCGATTCCTGACAAGAGCTTAGCACTGGATAGCTCCTCTCGTATCCTCCTCCACGTGACCACCACTTGTGACCACCGGCTAAGCCCAAAAAGGCGCGTTGCGTTTCATGACTTTGAGACTTCTACATATGATCGAACTATGAATCCCCAACTCCCGAGCTCCTAAAATGGCTAATGTGCCTTAGCTCCTCCTTTGTGATCCATCCATGCGACTATTCACTATGACCCAGGGCCTAACTCTAAAGCGTTTCAAAATTTCGTGTATAGCGATTTCTCGCTGCTTCCAGCTTTGACCTTTCCCTCCTATGAGTCAACGAAATTCTGGTCTCTCACTATGTATCCCTCCAAAATGGACGTCTCTAATGATGTCAGGATAGCCAACGACTGTGATATTTTCATCAGTTTTCACTTCGCAAACTCTCCCGACTCTACTCTTTGACTTATTCACTCGGCGAGTTAGCGAAATGATGATAGCTTACCACCTGTCTTCTTGATGATGGACGGTCCCGATGATTTTAGAAAAACCAATGACTATGATCCCTTCACGACTCCTCTCAACTATGCTCTTTGACCTTTCCACCCTTCGAGTCAGCGAAATGCTAAGCTCTTGCCACGTGTCCTCCTTGATGGAGGACCACGATCAAATCGTGATTTATCAAATCGCGAGTTCGAACAATTATGTTCTTTTACCTTCTTGCTTTGCAAGTCAGTGAAATGATGAGTGTTCACCACACGTCCCTCCTAATTGGCAGTTCTGATTCTCTAGCATTAAGATCGAACGATTGATATTTCTCCCCCTTTGTGCTTGCACTTTCTTCAGACTTAGAATACTCTCTAAGTATTCGAGGTTTCAAACCGTTGTTCCTTCGACAGGTTCGATGATTGGGCCTCCTTAACACTTATGAAAAGTGTTACTCCTCTTGATCTTGGTCTTATGAAGACTTCGACTTCTCGCACACTCCTTGCATCTCAGGGATTTTGATAACTCAGATTCGAAGGATTCTCGAAGAGAAATTCTTCTCGCCCTCCTTGCGTTCTTCCTTTCTGGTCCTTCGACTTCTTGCATATTCCTTTTGACACTTAGTCGAATCTCGGATCCATGCACTCCTTGCACTAGATCTCTATGCAAGTTCAAATTCTTGCAGACGAATGTGCACACCTTGCACTAGTCTCTTTGCACTTCTTGCAAAGGGAAAATTTTGCGTTATCTCTTCTGAGCTTCAGGATCGACATAGATCCCGTTAACACACTCCTTGCATTTTTTGTGTGCACACCTTGCACTACTTCTCGGAAGAGAAACAATTGAAACTTATACCAACATATCACAGTTTCAGATACTTGAAATGAAAATCATTCATTTATGAAAACACAATAACATAGAATCACAAACAACAACAACCTCATGCATTTGGATCAATTTTCCTCTGTTATATTCATCTAGAAAATAAAAATGGCTATAGTTATTCTCAAACAACAAATAAAACTAAAAAACTCATACTAACTCGCAACAACCCCATTTGGGCATACAAAACCTCTATTTATCTCAGAGGGCCCTTAGGGTTCCCCCCGACTACTCATCTATGCGGAAAAGGAAAAAGACTCTAATTGCTACCTAAGTTCAGTTACATTCAAGACTCGGAGTGAAACTCCCTTATCATTCCACCTCCAGACGTTTGATCTTTTGTCATTATTCATCAACTCCACAAAAGACTCGTAGTAACTCCCAGCGTTTGAGATTCCAAAATGATTCTCGAACGCTGAACTTTCCTGCCATGCGTGCTCCTGGATGATGCTGACAATGCTCCTGCATCATACTCCCCCTGGAAAAAATTCATGGACTCTTGTCCATGAGGTCCTGCACCAACTTTCCATGCTTCTGGACATCAACTTCATTCTCCCAACTCGCATCTTCTACTAGGCACCTTTTCCACTTGACCAGATATTCAAAATAAGTCTTCCTCCTAGTCTTTTTTCCAATTATCTGATCAACGATATTCTCCGTTTGTGTTTTTTCTTCTATAGGCATTTGTTTCTCCCACTGAATCTTATATTTATCTTCTGATACCTCTATATCATATTTCCTGTAAGGATACAACTCTGAAACATTGAATATGGGTGATATGCCCACATCATCTGGCAACTCAATCTCATAGGCATTTGCATCAAACTTCCTCAAGATCTTACATGGTCCTATCTTCTTCATTTTTAACTTGTTATACCTTTCCCTAGGGAACCTTTATTTCCTAAGATGTTCCAGAACCTGATCTCTCACTTCAAATTGAAGTTCTTTGCGATGTTGATCAACTCTGCACTTGTACTCTTGGCTAGAGTTCTGTAATTGTCCTCTGATCTGGCTGTGGAGCATCTGCATTTCTGCAGCAAAATCTTCTGGTCCAACGCTTCTGATCTCACTCTGTCCCAAGTCTCTCAACTCGAATACTCCCCTGGGTTGAATTCCATACAATATCTGGAATGATATTTTCCCAATGCTTCTGTTTGGCAAGTTGTTGTATGCAAATTCTTCTTGTGGCAGAATCTGATCCCACTGGTTATGATGCTCAGTGACCACACTTCTCAACGAGTTTCCCAAAATTCTATTTACCACCTCAGTCTACCCATCTGTCTGAGGATGATAAGATGAGATGAAGGATAGATCCGTCCCCGACTTCTTCCACAATGTTCTCCAAAAATGACCGACAAATTTCATGTCTCTTTCCGAGACAATGCTTCTGGTTAGGCCGTGAAGTCTTACAACTTCCTTGAATTTTTTTTTTGCAACATGTGTTGCATCACTGATCTTCTGGCATGGGATAAAATGTGCCATATTTGAAAATCTATCCACCACCACAAATATGGAATCAAATCCTCTTTGTGTTCTTGGTAGTCCAAACACAAAATCCATGCTTATCGCATCCCAAGGCCTCCCTGGTATTGACAATGGTTGATACAATCCAGTGTTCTGTCTTTTTCCTTTCACATGTTGGGAGATTCTACATCTGTTCACAAACTTTATCACTTCTGTTCTCATACCTGTCCAATAGTATGAACTGCTCAACTTTGCAAATGTTTTATCATGGCCGAAATGTCTAGCCAATCCTCCACTATGCTTCTCCTTCAAAAGGTTGTCCCTCATTGAACATTTTGGTATGCATAACTGATTGACCCTAAACAACAATCCCTCTTGAATCATATACTCTGCCCACTGGCTCCTATCTCTCAGCACAAGATTCACGCATGCTTCATATGCCTCCTTGAAATTTGTATCATTACTGTACATTTCCTTAAGGTGTTCAAACCCCAAGGTCTTCACCTGAAATTCCTGCAGAATCAAACATCTCCTACTTAATGCATCAACAACTTTGTTGGCATTCCCAACAATATGTTTAATGACAAAATTAAAATTCTGCATAAACTTAATCCACTTTGCATGCTTCTGATTCAATTTTTCCTTTTCGGTTATGAATTGTAAAGCTTGGTTATCGCTATAAAAGACAAATTCCCATGGGACAAGGTAATGTCTCCACTTCTTCAGGGCTTGAATTATGGCATAATTTTTTTTATCATATGTGGAGTATTTTCCCTTAGTCTCATTCAACTTCTCATTGAAATACGAAACCGGTCTATTATCCTGGCTCAAAACTGCTTTGATTGCAACTCCACTTGCATCACATCTCACTTGAAATGTATTTTCAAAATTTGGCAAGACAAGAATTGGTCATTCTATTATCTTCTCCTTCAGTATATTGAATCTCCTCTCGGCCTCCTCTGTCCATTTAAAAGACTTGTGATTTTTCCTCACTGTATCCGTCATTGACACACAAATTCCACTGAAGTCTCTGATGAACTTCTTATAGAAACTTGCCAATCCATGAAATCTCCTTACCTTGAACATGCTCTTTGGTGATGACCATTCTTTGATCACTCTCACCTTGTCTGGATCAATCTTCAATTCATTCGAAGAGATCACAAAAACTAAGTAAATGAGTTTTGTCTTCATAAAAGAGGACTTCTTCAGATTTATCAGTAGCTTCTCCTGCTGTAGCCTCCTCATCACTAATGTCAGATGTCTGAAGTGCTCCTCTTTAGTCCTGCTAAAGAACAATATATCATCCAGATACACAACCACAAACTTGCCAATGAAATCTTTCAGTATTTAATTCATTAGCCTCATAAAAGTACTTGGGGCATTTGTTAAGCCAAATGGAATAACAAGCCACTCATACAAACCTTCATTTGTCTTAAAGGTTGTTTTCCATTCATCACCCTCTCTCATTCTTATTTGGTGATATCCACTTTTCAAAACTATCTTAGAAAATAAATTTTCCCTAGTTAAACAGTCCATTAAATAATCCATTCTTGGTAAAGGAAATCGATACCTGATGCTGATCTTTCTGATGGATCCCAAGTCTGTACACATTCTCCATCCTCCATCTTTATTCGGACTCATCACAGTTGGTACTATGCATGGACTCAAACTCTCTCTGACTAAACCCTTGTCTAACAATTCCTGGACCTGGTTCTTTACCTCCTCATTCTCTCGAGGTGTCAATCTGTATGTTGCTTTGTCTGGAAGACTTACTTCTGGTATCAAGTCAATACGATGGCTAATACTTCTGATGGGTGGTAATGAGTTAGGCAACTCATCCACCACTATGTCAGCAAAATTATCCAACTATTCCCAAATTTATTCAGGTAAATCATCCATTGTAGTACTCGCAAGGACAACTCTAGGTTTCCTCACCATAACAAACTGCATCTCCTGTCCTTTCTTAACTTCTCTTAGGAGTTCCTTCCCACTCATGAGAAGTATGCTTGTGCTGGCTTACTCTTTCTCTTTCTTCTCTTCTATTGGAAGCAACATGTGTGTCCTACCGTTCTTCTCCAAGGTGTATTCATTCTTCCTCCCATCATGAATGACATTTCTATCAAACTGCCATGGTATTCCCAAAAAAATATGGCATACATCCATGGGAATTACATCACATAGAATTTCATCTCTATATCCTCCTATTTTAAATTCAACCAAACATTGTTTAGTAACCATTACCTGGTGTCCTTTATGCAACCATGAGACTTTGTATAGATTCGTATGTGCAGTTGTCTCCAGCTCCAATTTCTCCACCATCTCTATGGATACTAAGTTGTCAGTGCTCCCACTGTCAATTATCACCTTGCATACTCTGTCTTTAGTCTTGCAAGCTGTCCTGAATAGGTTGTTTCTTTGCACTGGATTCTCAACTTCTGCCTCTGGTTTTAAGAGAACTTTTCTCAACATCAGGGATGTTTCATCCTCTGCTCCTTCTGCTTCAACATTTCTTCTCTGTGCTTCCAAAATGTGAGATTTTCCTTCTCCTTATTTCTTTCTCTCGGTACATTCCCAATACTTATGTCCTGCCTTTCCACATGTGTATCATCTCGCTTCTTCTCCTCCACCTCTTCTTCTTCCTTCAGAAGAAATTCTTCCACCATCTTGTCTCATTTAGGAACTTCTTCCTCTTTCTGAGTGACTATGTGGTTTCTCAGTCTCATCCTTAGACTGATGTTTTCTGTCATGGGTAAATCCCTTGCTTTTTCTTAGGACCGAGCTTCTACCCCTTCCTTGCTGGATTTGTTTCCTGGCCAACTTGTCCTCTACCTTCAGTGTGAACTGATAAGCATCCTCCAAAGTCCTTATTGACATCATGCTAATTTCATCCTGGATTTCATACCTCAGGCCATTTATATACCTGGAAACTTTTTTTTCATCTTTCTCTCTTTGTCCAGTTCTGATGTTTAGCTTGTAGAACTCCTCAATGTATTATTTAAATGTCATACCTTTCTGTCTCAGGTTCTCCAGCTTTCTGAACAGATTGATTTGATAATATTTGGGCATAAATTTTTCTTTCAACTTGGCTACCATTCTGTCCTAATTCTTTATCTTCTGTTTTTCCTTGCTTCTCCTCTCAGCCTGTAGTTCATCCCACTATAGTGCTGAATGTCCCTTGATTCTGGTGACAACATGTTTCACCCTCTTCTCCTCATCGACATATTCATAGTCTAAATATTTGTCCATGGCTCTTACCCAATCCAACATCTCTTCAATATCTAAATTTACTTCATACATTAGGACCCCTATCTTGGCTCTAGCTCCCAATATAACAACTTCTCTTAGGAAGCGCTCTTCGAAAACATTCTCTCCTGAAGCTTCTTCAACTTCTACTTCTTCGCTCTCTACATCACTGACGTCTCCAACATGAGGTGCTCTTCTCTGTGCTGCCTCCATCGCCTCTAATGTTGCACAAAATTCTCACATCTCCCTTTCTACAACCCAATTGGCTAAAGGTTTTTCCACTCATTCCTCGGTGGCATTGTGTTGAATGTCTCTAACACATAGAGTGTAGCTTCAAGTTCTTTCATCTCCTTTGTCTCCTTTTCTTGAAATCTACAGACGAAAATTAGCTCTGATACCACTTGATGCAGACCCCCTCCCCTTCAGGGTTCTGCGACCTATCGGTCTCTGGATCGTTCTCCCTCCTTGAGATGGAACATCTCTCTGGTCCCTACTGGAATCTATATTAAAAAAATCCACAGGTCCTTTTTATGAAACTCTGCCTATGTGACTAAGCACCAAGCGCGAGCCTTTACTCCATGCGACCACAACTATGAATGCATGCTTATGAAAAAGGTGTGTCGCAATCTCACGTATAGAGACTTTGCGAATGAGCCACCTCGATTCTCCCGATACCCGACTCATGACAAGAGGTTAGCACTGGATAGCTCCTCTCCTATCCTCCTCCACATGACCACCACCTGTGACCACCGACTGAGCCCCAAAATGCGCATCGCGTTTCGTGACTTCAAGACTTCTACATATGAACCAACTCTGACTCCCCAACTCCCGAGCTCCGAAAAGGGATAACGTCCCATAGCTCCTACTTTGTGCTTCGTCCATGTGACCATTCACTATGACCCGGGGCATAACTCTAAAGTGCATCGGAATTTCACGTATTGCAAGTTCTCGCTACTTCCACCTTTGACCTTTCCCTCCTGCAAATCAGTGAAATGTTGGTCTCTCGCCATGCCTCCCTCCAAAATGGATGGATATGATGATGTCGGGATAGCCAATGACTGTGATATTTTCATGAGTTTGCACTTCGTGAACTCTCCCGAGTCTTCTCTTGGACTTCTTCACTCGATGAGTCAGCGAAATGCTGATTTATTACCATCTGTCCTTCTGATGATGGATGGTCCCGATGATTTCGGAACAACCAACATCTGTAATCCCTTCACGAGTTCTCCCTTCGCGAATCCTCTCGGATGTGCTCTTTGAACTTTCCATCCTGTGAGTCAGAAAAATGATGAGCTCTCACCAAGTGTCCTCCTTGATGGACGACCATGATCAAATCGTGATTTCGCACATTGTGAGTTTGAACAGTTATGTTATTTGACCTTCTTTCTCTGCAAGTCAGTGAAATTCTGAGTGTTTTCCACACATCCCTCCTGATGGATGGTTATGATTCTATAGCATTCAGATCGAATGAATGAGATTTATCCTCCTTTGTCCTTGCACTTTCTTCAGAATTAGAACACTCTTTAAGTATTCAAGGTTTCGAACCATTGTTTGTTCGACAGGTTCGATGCTTGAGCCTCCTTAACACTTATGAAAAACGTTACTCCTCCTGATCTTGGTCTTATGAAGACTTCGACTTCACGCGCACTCCTTGCATCTCAGGGATTTTGATAACTCATATCTGAAGGATTCTCGAAGAGAAATTCTTCTTTCCCTCCCGACGTTCTTCCTTTCTGGTCCTTCGACTTCTTGCAAAGTATTTTTGACACTTAGTCGAATATAGGATCTGTGCACTCCTTGCACCAGATCTCTATGGAAGTTCAAATTCTTGCGGACGACTGTGCACACCTTGCACCAATCTCTTTATGCTCCTTGCAAAGGGAAAATTTCACGTTATCTCTTCTGTTCTTCAGGATCAACATAGATCCCGTTAACGCACTCCTTGCGTTTTTGTGTGCACACCTTGCACTACTTCTCAGAAGAGAAACAATTGAAACTTATACCAACATATCACAATTTCAGATACTCGAAATGAAAATCATTCATTTATGAAAACACAATAACAAAGAATCACAAACAACAACAACCTCACACATTTGGATCAATTTTCCTCTGGTATATTCATCCAAAAAATAAAAATGGCTACAACTATTCTCAAACAACAAATAAAACTCAAAAAATCATACTAACTTGCAGCAGCCCCATTTGGGCATACAAAACCTCTGTTTATCTCAGAGGGTCCTTAGGGTTCCCCCCGACTACTCATCTACCTGGAAAATGAAAAATACTCTAACTGCTACCTAAGTTCAGTTACATTCAAGACTCGGAGTGAAACTCCCTGATCATTCCTCCTCCAAACGTTTGATCTTCTTCCATTCTTCATCAGCTCCCTAAAAGACTCGTAGTAACTCCTAACATTTGAGATTACAAAATGATTCTCGAGAGCTGATCTTTCCTACCACGTGTGCTCGCAGACGATGTTGATGATGCTCCTGCATCATGACTACAGAAGAAAATTTCTCTGGAAAGAAGCCAAGTGTTGAACACTTGAGGATATTTGGTTGTCCTATTTATATTCATGTTTCCAAGGACAAAATAAAGAATTTATAGCCTTCATGAAAGAAGGGGATATTCATTGGTTACAATGAATCATCAAAATCCTACATAATCTATATTCTAGGACAACATAAGGTTGAAGTTAGCTGAGACATGAATTTTGATGACAATATTTCTTATAGGAAATCTATAGAAGATTCCATAGACTCCAACGATGAAGAGGAACATGAAGATCCCAAGAAAGAATGTACATGTTCTCCAGATCATCCTGATGAAGAACCAAAAATACCTCTTGAGCCTATGGAGCCAGTTCCTAAAGTTAGAAAAAATCCAACATGGCTTAAATCCATCTTGCAGGAAGCTAAAGGACATTCAAATCTAGTTGGCACCTTCAAAAATAGTAAGATACCTAAAACATTCTCTAGTTATGCGACACTTATGTCAAATCTTTTGAATGAAGAACCTTCCACCTATGAATAAGCAATCAAGCATAAAGAATGGAAGGAACCTATGATGGAAGAACATCAATCCATCATGAAGAATGATGTATGGGAAGTTGTTTCTAGACCTGAAGGGAAATTTGTAGTGACTTCAAAGTGGATCTACAATATCAAACATTATCAAACATGCAATGGATGGAAGTATTGATAAATACAAGGCAAGGTTCATGGCTAGAGGGTTTTCCCAGAAAGAGGGAGAATACTATGATGAGACATTTTCTCCTGTTGCTAGATACACTTCTATAAGATCCATTATCTCCCTTTCAACGCCCGTGGGATGGAATCTACATTAGATGGATGTGAAGACCTATTTTCTCAATGGAGTGATTGAAGAAGAAGTGTACATAGAGAAACCTCAAGGTTTTTAGGTGCACTAGAGAGAGTCCCATGTTTGCAGATTAAAGAAATCCTTGTATGGACTCAAGCAAGCTCCAAGAGCTTGCTATGCACAAATTGACGGTTATTTGATGAGACTTGGATTCTCCAAGAGCTATATTGATCCAAACCTTTATTACAAGGTTTTGAATGATGCACCTGTGATTCTACTACTATATGTTAATGATTTATTTTTGACAAGTGCAGAGCCTCTCATTATTCAATGTAAGAGGGAGCTATCCTCTGACTTTGACATGAACGATCTTGGTCTCATGCACTATTATTTGGGAATCAAAGTATGGTAGAAGCCTAGTGAAGTATTCCTAGGTCAAGGGAAGTATGTTGTGAATATCCTTTAGAAGTTTGGGATGATGGATTAAAAATCCATGGCAACTCCCATGGTGACAAACCTGAAGAAGTTGAGAGACTCAGATTCTAATATGGTAGACCCGTCCACATACCAACAATTGATTGGATCATTGATGTATTTGGTTAATACCAAGTCGAACATTTTATTTGTTGTGAACACGTTGAGTCAGTTCCAGGTGGAACTAAGACATGAACATTAGATAGCCGCAAAGCACATTTTGAGATATTTGCGTGGCATGGTAAATTATGGTTTGAGGTATGTCTCAAACAATGACATAAAACTGCAAGGATATATATATTCTGATTGGGCAGGGAGTGCAGATGACATAAAGAGCACTTCATGAGTATGATTCAGTTTGGGATCTACTATGATCTCTTGGACTAGCAAGAAGCAAAAGTCTTTCGCACTCAACACTGCAAAGGAAGAGTATATTGCAGCTTGTGATGCATGTACAGAAGAAGTATGGCTCTGTAATTTGGTTTCTGGACTATTTGATCAGGTGCTAGATTCGACCGTGATATACTGTGATAATCAAAGATGTGTAAGGCTTTCAGAGAACCCCGTGTTCCATGACGAGTCGAAGAAAATTGAAATCAAGTACTACTACATCCATGATAAAGTACAGAAGGGAGAAGTGAAGCTCCAGTACATATCCACCGACAAGTAGACAACAAATATTCTAATGAATCCCTTTTCCAAAGGGAAGTTTGTATACTTCTGGGACAAGCTGTGGCTTGTAGAGATTACTCCCTTGGTTGAGAGGGAGTGCTAATATTCTTGAATCATAGATAGTCAGTGGGGTGTTGGAATAAAATTCTCTGTGTGGATAGTGGTCTAGGTTGTACACATTATTGATGTATCATGGATTGACATTTTTTGTGGAAAATTGTCCAGGATTGACATTTTACTGTGGCACAATTGGTGACCCGATCAAGATGAATGGTCCACCCCCTAAGGAAAATATGGTGACCTGATTTGGTAGGTTGATACATGACTAACATTTTCTCTATGGTACATATGGTGAACCGATTAGAGAAAATGGTCAGGGACTGACATTCTTCTATGGCTAGTGAACCGATTAGAAGAATGGTCCCTCTAGCCCATGGCGTGGATTTCAACATCTGGGAGGACAAGCATTATTCCTGTGGCACAGATGGTGACCCGATCAAGAAGAATGGTCCTTGTAGTCATGGGACACTCATTTGAGTATGTGACAACTGCGGGACACTCAATTGAGTGAGCAGTTTTTATCACCTGACTTATTCTAACATCATGCCCAATTACTTCAGATGAAGTGTGGCCTAGAGAGTTGATGCTGGATGATGTGTTATGTATTATGGTAGATGATGATTTTGATGATGATTTGATATAACCATTTAATAGATAAATTTGTCAACATTGAGAATAATTAGATGGTCACTATGAATACCTCCCTAGTTAAGAGGGACTGTTAATTTTGTAACTATGGTTGGTCTTCATAATGTATATTTTGGTCTCATAATATTTTTAAAGCATAATTAAATGCTTGAGACATGAAAAATTTGTTTTTGAGTAAAGTCCTCTTTAGAAATTACAAGAGAGAAATTTTGAATTTGTAAAAATAAATTATTGGCTCCATTTGTAAAAGTCAGTCCCAACATTGAGAAGTCGACCCCAAATTGAGTGACAAATTAGTATAAATACATGCACATGCTCTTCATTTGTACACGCTGCAACTCTCCTTCCTCAACAAATGCAATGATTATAGGTTCGTTGGTTCTCAAAGTAACTGGGTATCTCAAGCGAAGTATTCTTGGCATTTATCTTTTGTCTATCTCTCTTTCTCCAGTTTGCATGTGTGAAGACTCTCTTTGTCTCCAGTGCACATATTTTGTGCAACTGCTGCAAATTTTGCAGGGGGTGAAACTTTTAGGGCTTGAATTGAAGGTTGAGACCAGGTTCTAATTTTTTCTCTTATTGTACTAATAATTTATCTATTGAAAGGGTTGTTGGGTTTTTCCCCCTCGTGGGTTTTCCTAGGGTAAATCTTGTGTATTTCTGTGATCTCTACTGTTCTAATATTTTACTCTTATATTTCATTTATACAGTTGAATTTATGTAGTTTAATTTCTTAACGATATGTTGAAAAGTAAAACAAAAGTTTAATATCATTCAAAATAATTACCAGTTTTCAGAAATATTATATCTAGATCCGTTGTCTAGGAATTTCAACAATAGTCACTTGTAAGATTCCTTAAGAAGAAACAAAACCCTAGTCTACTTGCATTGGAAAATATGATTAGAAGTTATTGCAAACATGCCAAACAAAGGGAGGGAGCAAAAATCTATTGAAATACAAAGAGAATATACATTGGAGAAAGAAATGAAGAAAATAACTATACTTAGAATGTATTATTATAAGCCCATGGTAAATCTATAGAGAATTGAATGGGACAAGAGATATAAAAGAAGGTTTGAAACACGTGAGGCCATAGACCCTTGTTGAACCAGAAAATAAAGATATTCTCATGAACGATGAGTCATTGGAGCGCTAACTTATCCGAGTAAGATGATGATTGATTGAATGTGGAAATGAAAGAAACATTGATGGTTCTCGAGTTGAAAGAGGATATATAGTTGGTGGAGGTAGGATTTGGAGCTTTATGACTATCCAAAAACATTGAAAGTATGGAATTCGATGAGTCGGGTCTAGTGATACTTATGACACTAGAGTTATACCCATCAAGTCTCCATATTAGAGAAATCCTCTAGCATGTCTTGCATATAGAACCCAATCTTTCATTAGTATGGAGTAAACTAGATGAAAAATGAAGATTCATCGATATAATATGGATTCAGATACCATAAAGAGAAGGCAATTGGATGAATGGCACACTTGAAGAGGGTGACAATGAATCACTTATTCAAATCAAGGATCTCATGGGAGCACCCCTCTTTCCAAATTTAATCATTAATGAAGATGAAATGCTATCAACTGAGGATTGTGAGGAAGATATGCGAGCTAAGAGAACCATTTTGTTAGAGTATAAATACCAAGCATGCTAGACTGAGGTGGTTGGATAAGAAGTCAAAGAGACATCAATAGAAGAAAATGACAATAGTGAGACGAAGAACCTAGTTGAAAATTTGAAGTAGTCAAGACCATAGATGCCTCCACTTGTGCAATCGAAACCGTTAACAACCATTAAAATGGCACACCATCACCTTCCTCTCTATGAAGGAGATGAAGGTCTAAGAAGGCATTGTTTCATCTATGAAAATTTTTGGGATGCCATGGACATAATAGATGAGACAAAATAAATGGTGCAATTTGTAGGGGAATTAAGAAAAAGAGCCCTAACTTGGTTTATGAATTTGACCAACAACCTGAAACAAGAATCAAAGTGGAAATTAAGAACATTTTTTTGTTGTTTTTCAAAACACAAGACAATAAGGATTTGGAAACACAAAAACTAAAATAAATCAAACAATTGTTTGGCGAGTCAGTATGAGAATATGACAAATGGTTTAAGGATCTCCTTATCCATATCCCATATGTCATCAACAAATAATTACTCGTGTGATGGTTTATTATATGAATATAAAGAATTAGGGAACCACTAAGAATGCACAAATACAATCTTGTGAATATTCCCTTAAAAAAACACAACATATTGAATCCAATGATGATTGGATTGTACCCTCATTGGACAAGAAGGTCGAAAAGAAATTGGAGATGATGCAGAATTCATTGTGATACCTCGAATTAAGGAGAAGAAAGTTGTGGTGCACTTTTTTATGAATATAGGCCACATAAAATATTATTGCAAGCACCATGAAGAAGATACCAAAGGTTCAAATTTCATGTTAATCCATATTGAATATTATTGTGAAATCTATCAGATGATAACAAACCAGACCAAAAAATACTTCCTGCACAATTTGAAAACCTCCAAACCCAAATGGTGTGACATATGAAAGAATCAAGACATAACACAACTGAGTGCCAATACAATGGTCAGAACAAACATAATTACCAAATGGTTTATCATACACAACTGACATAATAAAACCAAGGTCAACTAGGTAGAGGAAGTGATGAAGGGTATCAAAGTTAAGGTGGATATTGGGGAGGCTACCATGGATGATACACAAATCTAGGATGATGACGTCAAAGATGACACAGAAATAAATAATTCTATGTTTTCTACAAAGAATACCTCATCAATCTAGAATTCCCATTAAAAAATAGGGTTGATCTTAAATAATATACTATATGTGGATTCATAAATCATTACTCGGAAGACTTCTAGATTATGTTCATAAATATAGGAACATAATATTAAATTGTTAATCTCTTATAGAGCATGCCAAAGCATGAGGTTTTCAACCCCCAAAACTTAAATTTTCTACTCCATTGTATAATAGTTTGGCCCATATAAGTTCGACCAGGATCGATGGAGTCCAACCTATTCCATCACACATATGGACTCTAATGCGTTCCACCGAATACAAGAAAATGTATAACACAATAACTAAGGAAAGAGAAAATTAAAATGGAGTTCTAAAACATATATAATTATTATACAAATAACATAGGAAACAAACTAAAATCAATATTAAACAAAATGTTAGTTTTGATTATTTGGTAGGTAGAAATTATAAATTATAGATTAGTTATTTTTTAAATCGAGATGAAGGGTCAATTTAAACTATTGGATTTTAGGTATAAAATATACTAATAAAACTTGATAATTCTTATAAAGCTTAAGAATAGTTATTGGAACTATCATTAACGATTAACACAATGACAAAAGCCTTGCCAATAGATAAAACATGCTCCCTGGGTTTTTTCCATTCCACTATACAATAGTCTGGCATATATAAGTTTGATTGGGATAGATGGACTCCAACTTGTTCCATCACACAGATGGACTCCAATGAATGCCAACGAATACAATAAAATGTATAACGCAATAACCGAGGAAAGATAAAATTAAAATGAAGTTCTAAAACAAATTCAATTTTTTATACAAATAACATAGAAATGAACTAAAATCGATATTAAATAAAATGTCAGTTTTGATTACTTGATGGGTAGAAATTTTATCTGTGCAAATGGGAGTTTTTAGCATGCCCAAAAAAGTTTGGGGGCTGGGTTCTGAGAAACCTCTTCAGGTTTTATCAGGCCTTGACGACCAACACCCTTTGGAGAGCTTTGATGGTTGGAGGCATATGGCATCGAGTCATCAAAGATAAGTACTTACCCTATGGATCGATTACTAGATGGTTGAGATCGACACAATGTATGGTTCCACATGGATCACATACCTAGAGAACTCTTCAAAATTCTATTCCTATCCTATTTCATTGGATCGCTTGGAATCCGGGATTGGGACACTCCATTATTATTGGAAAAGACTGTATTTTGGGATTGGGCATTAAAGCTTTCTTTTTCAGCTGATCTTTTACAGGTACTAAATAAAAAAAGTGTACACTGTCTCTATCAAGCCAACAAAGTATTGTGCCCTGGTACTATTTTCTCCACGTGGTATGACAATGAAGATCTAAACCTGTCGAGTGTTTTGGAAACTGATGCAGGAGCATCGCCCACATCAAGCGAGCCAACGCGAAAGTGAAGGACAACTGGACAAGCCCAGCACAAATTTTGAATTTGTCTCGAAGATAATGTGCCAACCTTAAATGTGATAGTAAAGAGAGGCGTACTTTTATATTGTAATCAGACCTTGAGCATCCCGCTCTCGTCTAAAGTAGATAGAGGCATTTATGATGAGAATAAATAGGTAGGTAGAATTGAATATTAGATTAGACCGTTTTAGAAAGAAAGAGGGAAACGAGATATAGACACCCTCATTGTGTATTGTAACATTAGCATGACTACAGAGGAAGAGGAGAAGCAGAGAGCTGTGTAGCAGACTCCATGTATAGAAGTTCTGAATTTATATAAAGAAAGCTGTGATTCAGACTCATGGTGTTTACTTATTCTTTGTGTATGCATCTTTGAATGTTACATTCATGAATGGTTTATTATTTATGTCATGCAATTGTTTTTATGCTATGTATGAATGATTTCCTGTTGAATATTTGGAATCTGAGAGAGGAAGAGTAAGGGGAATGAGTTTCAATTGCTTCTCTATCTAAGCAAGATTCCTGCAAGGAGTGCAGTTGAATTGTCCGTAAGGAGTGTGTCGACAAGGAGTTCAGAGGGTTGTCTCTAAAATCTCAGGAGAGGTAGCTCTTGTTCTCATTTCCTCAGAGTGTCACTAGGCACATGAGCCGTGCAAGGAGTGCGCAGGCCAAGGAGAGTCTCAGGGTTGTGAACCTGAGAAAAATATCGAAGGACTGCTGCTGCAGGTGTGTGTAGAGTCGAAGTACATAACACCTGAGAGTGGTTGGAGGTCACCTCGAGGAGTGCGTGCAAGGATCCTCTTTGAGGTTGAAGTTGTGAGAAGCTCAGGAGGACCAAGGCCTTTGAAAACGTAGAGGGGCATTGAAAGTTTGTAGTGCAAGCAGACAAGTCCAGGGAAGAGTTCTTGGTTTTCCTTCATAGAAATCATCAAAGGGAAGAAATCGACGGTCAGAAATTTGTGGGGAGGATTAGCGAAACCCCGCCAGCCGTCAGATCTGCCAGAGAAGCGAGGAGGTTACAGTTGCATCCAGAGTTCAAGCTCAGGAGATTGTGGGCCGCCATATCTGCACATAGATACCCATCAGTCATTGGATTGACTGGGAGTTGCACGAAGGTTAAGCTTCGTGGACGGGAGGAGGAAAGTTTCGACGAGAGGCGTGGTCCTCGGGATTTCGACATTCGAGGAATCGGGAATCACGAGGACGAGTGATCGGGAATTTTCATAGTGAAGGTCTCAGAATAAATTAGGGCCGTTCATCTCTAGAGGACGCGTGGTGACAATCGAGGCTATCGGGGGAAATCCCGACAGGGAAGCCAAATCGACATATCGAGATTCGACGTTTCGCGAATCCTGAAGACAAGGCAACCAGAGCATTTGAAATTGTGAATCGCAAAATAGCGAGGAGCAGCGAGGACCGTCCATCCTTGAGGATGCGTGGATGATATCGATGCCTTTTGAAAATTCCCCGAAAGGAAAAGTCAATTTTTGGGAAATCGAGAGTCAGGAAATCGGGAATCCCATGGACAAGAGGCCCAATACATATTGACACTCGAAACCCCGAATCCCGATAAGAGATAGGATTGTGGTCATATAAGGCAGGGTCGTGTGGATTGGGAGCATAGCCAGGAGGGGCTGAAGCAAAAAGGAAGTGCATCGGGATATCGAAGATCGGGGATTCGAGGAAGCAAGTGTTGGTGACATCGGGGATTGGAAAACCCTGAAACCTGATTGTTATTTTCTATTGAGAACGGAGAAGCGCTCAAGCCTAAGGGCTGTAACGAGCAGGACATACCTGTGGGTCAAATCTTAATAAGGATTCCAGGGGAGAATCAAAGGAGCCACTCCAGCTCGAAGGTAATTTAGAACGATCCTTAAGACCGGGAGGTCAGGCGCGGGGCCTGCTGAGGTAGGTGCCTGGGTGGACGCCATCAGAAACTGAGTGGGAGGGGTACAGGAGGGCATTGATCGAGTTGAGGGTGAAACTGCAGAATAGGACATATGTGTTGATCTGGACGGGTGGATATTCCTCTGGGCATATATAAGAAAATAACATGTATAACGCCATTATGACAATGCAGTGGTCGGCCATAACTGGTGGGTGGAGAAAGTGGATGTGGAATTGGGTTTTCCCTCTAAAACTCAAACTTTTTTTTCTAGTTAGTTGTGGAATCCAGAGTCCTTAGCTGGGATAATATTCAACATAGAAAAAATGTGGGACCTGACATTTTCCATCTTTGTAGGCTTTCTGGTGAGTCGGTAAATCACCTTTTTGTACACTGTTCCATCACCTCTCGGGTTTGGGAAGTATTAAACTTGACACACCCTTCCTCTATCGGGTGGCATGGGTCCTCCTTTTTGGACTGTATGAATTTCTAGTATGCTCAGAACCGCTCGACCCCAACATTACCAGTTTACATCTGTTGGTACATTTGGTTAGAAAGGAACTTAGTTATTTTTGAATCTCGTCTCCCTTCATATCAAAAGGTGATTCACTTAGCTCTGGCTACACTGGAAGCCAATAAGAAACAGATTAATACTCCTACTCCGAGAGCTCCAAAAGACGTGTTGATTGCACAAAATATCACTGGATGGTTGTTGGGTATGTGTTATATTCTTTGCATGTGTGTGTGTGGGCGCGTCAGGTTCGACAACTGTGTCTGGCGGTTTTTGCTATTTTTAGCGGTTTTGTAAATTAATCCCGGATTAAGGGATTAGGGTTTTGGTATCTACAGAATACCTAAAAACATTGT